>VCRD01008536.1:3209-15015 GCA_006783055.1 Trinorchestia longiramus
AAAAAATTCTAAAATCATTAATTATGGCCCACTAATAATCATAACTTCTATGCACATCCAACTCCAGGTCACTCACGACGCTGACGTGAGACTCAACAAAGACCCGTCACCGCTGAAATTATGCTGGAGGACTCCGCACACCACGGACATCGCTCCAGCGACTCACCACAGACTGGAATGGTGTCCTGCATGAATTATTGAGTGACTTGACAGTTCCCGTCGAAATTCCACGACTTAGATGTGACTAATTTAAGATTTTTCTGAAGATGAATGTATGCTATTAAAGACTTACAACGAATTATTGTGTTCAATATTGTTGTGGTTAATATTGTTGAGGTTAATATTATTGTGGTTAATATTTAAAAGAGATACTGGAGACGACTTGATCATGAAACTGTGTGTTCAAACCAGGCAAAGCTCAAATCATAATACCAAAAAACTGTTGTAGAACTGAATTCAAATGTCTTTTCAGCTTATTTCTTGCCCAACGTGAAAATTTTGAAAACTTTGCTCTAAATTCTGTGAATTTGAAACAGCATTCAAGTTTTTACCCTGATATTTTTAATCCCGAAGTTGATTTGTTGTTATTTGATTCCTTTTATTTTCGAGCTTTTTATTTTTTCAATGAAAACATTCTTGAAACAATTAACAACGAAAGCTTGTATTCCTAATTAAACGTCAGTGCTAAATCCGCAAAATATTTTGGTAATTTTCATAAATTTCTGGACTTTGTACGATCATTTAGGGAAAGCAACGAAAATCGACGAAAAGCTGAGAAAATCGACAAAAAAAAACGAAAATCGACGAAAAACCAAGAAAAGCAATCAAGACAACATTAATTAACCGTATGAACAGCATTTAGCATTTAGCAAACATTCAACCTTCACATTCATCCTCCAGATTCACCCTTACATTCACCCTCCACATTCACCCTTACATTCACCCGTACATTCACCCTTACATTCATCTTTCACATTCACCCTCCACATTCACTCTCCTCATTCACCCTCCACATTCATCCTTCACATTCACCCTCCACATTCACCCTCCACATTCATCCTTCAAATTCACCCTCACATTCACCCTCACATTCACCCTCCACATTCATCCTTCACATTCACCCTCCACATTCATCCTCCACATTCACCCTCCACATTCACCCTCCACATTCACCCCCCACATTCACTGAGCAATCCTTCACTCTCAGTTCACTATGCAAATTACGAAGAGTTGCGGCGCTGCTCAAACAAGCGTAGGCCTAAACAGGCATTTAACGCAGGCCTATGCGTGCTGCCTGCAACTATGCTTCAGCCTAACTAGGCCTAAGTCTAGCTAGGCCTCTGCTGCATTGCATACTCAAACAAATCTGCACCAGTTCGCCCTCCATAACTTAGTTTGTTATTTTCTTCGTTTCACCGTTACTCAAGATGCGGAAATTTCAATTTCCGACTAGTTAGAATTTTTCAAAACAACTTTTCCTAATATTTTTGAGTTCGAGTTATGTTACTGAATAATGTTTGACTAAAGTAATATATTTATCACCTTTTAATTGAAAAACGTTGTTTCTCCTCTCCAGCAAGTTTAGCGTAGTTTGTTGTTTACTTTTTTTCCCTAGCGATTTTTTAATAATAAAAGTAATATAATTAATTTCCATAGCATATATAATAAAATATGATAAAAATAACTTATAATTAGTGCCTTTATAGTATATAATCAAAATTCAATAGAAATAACTCTTAATTAGTTCCCACAGAGTATGCAATAAAGAATAATAAAAATAACTTTTAATTAGTCCCCGTAGTGGCTGCTGCTAAGTATAGTCGGCCTATGGAATAGATGGCCTACTCTATCTATTTATATTCTACGTCACGTACAATGCTTTTAAAATTATTTTACTTAAACAATCACGAGATTCATTTAGGAGTTGATTCAGGGTGCGGCAACATAACTTGCTTTTCTGAAAGGAACTTCCTCCGAAAAAAGGAAGTCATGTTGCCGCACCCTGTTGCAAAATAATGTTTATTTCCACTTTTCTAGAATTTCAATTGATATAAATACCGACAGTCCTGAGAAAAAAATTACGTGATGGCTTAATTAACTGACAGTCCACGTTGTGTACTACTCCTGGTCAGAAACAGTTGGTGCAGACAACTTTTGACGTTGGTCAGAAACAGCTGATGCAGAGAGAAAAACGTTTAAAAATTCAACTCATAAATCATACTTTTAAAAGTATACATTGTATTTTTTAAAAATTACACGAAACAAATGAAAAGGCATAATTTCCCGAATATTTTCGGGAAAATTATAGATGAAATATTTTCCCAACTGTGCACCGACTGCTTCTGACCAGAGGCAATAGCGTTTATTATATTGAACAACGTTCACTTAAACATTGACGGCGCAGAAAATGTTAAAATACACCGTAGAATTTTCCCTCAGACAACGAGGGTAGTAAGTTAACTGTTGTTAAGTGTCTCCTTCAGTGTTTCTTGCAGGATTCAGTGTCCATCAAGATACACACTGAGTCCTCACGGTATTCATCACAATGAGTCCTCACGGTATTCATCACACTGAGTCCTCACGGTATTCATCACACTGAGTCCTCACGGTATTCATCACACTGAGTCCTCACGGTATTCATCATACTGAGTCCTCACGGTATTCATCACACTGAGTCCTCACGGTATTCATCACACTGAGTCCTCACGGTATTCATCACACTGAGTCCTCACGGTATTCATCACACTGAGTCCTCACGGTATTCATCGCAATGAGTCTTCACGGTATTCATCACACTGAGTCTTCACGGTATTCATCACACTGAGTATAATTACTCTAGCGTTAGATCATGCAGAAGAATACCGTCAGTTAATGGCTATTCTAAGGATGGAAATATTAGTTAATAACTATATTTTACGGCCTTTTTTAATTACCAATTGTTTGATGTAATTTTGGAATGTAGTCTATATTCGTGTATTCTACTAAATATTTCCGTTAATTACGGTACACATTAGGATCATTTTTAAATTTCCGTGAGTTAATGTGGATGGTGCAATAATTACTGCTCATATACTGCACATATACTGTACATATTCAGCACATGTACTTTACATTTACTGCACACACACTACACTTATACTACACACATACTACACTTATACTACATACATACTACACTTGTACTGCACATATGATGCCCACACATTTTTCACTATTTATTGTCTATGTGCTAAACGTGATCTATGCAGTATTTAGAATATGAGTAATTTCTGTTCCGTGGACTATTTATGGTATACTCACTATTTATGGACTATGGACTATTTACGATCTATGAATTATTTATCGTACATGGATTATTTAATGTGTATGTACTATTTATGGCATATAAACCATTTATGGTGTAATGAACTATTTATAGTATATGAACTATTTATGGCTGTATGCACTATTTGTGCATACACTAATAGTGTGTATACACTAATTATTGTTTACGAAGTATTTGTGTGTTACAAGTTATTACTTGAGTGTTCATGAATCATACACTATTTTTCTAATTGTTGGCTATTTCATGCAGTGGTGTTACCAGGCTTTCATCAACATTACTAACTCCACGATACACAAATCAAGTTCAATTCGTTACGCATTGTTGTCTTAGAGATCAAAGAGCCAGAGTATGATTTACAGGTAATGACATTCAGATAATGTTGCATAAAAATACTTAATTGCTATATTTTAATAGAATATGGGTGGCGATGATACGTCATATATTAAAAATTTGCGTTTATATCTTCATATGTGCGGAATGCCTTCCAAGCTGACCCTTGCACAGCTCTGAAATTTTTTTTGAGTGTGGCTTGTCATTTTTCTGACATCCTCCTCACTCATGTTGACTGCTTAGTCCCCCACAATACACTTCAAATCTGCCAGTGCTTTGTTCACACCTGACGATGTGTGTCATGACCTAGGTCCAGAAATATAAATCAAAAGAGGGCAAGTCTGGAGAGTATGGGGCCCAATGGGATCCGCTCGATGTGAAATCTATCTGTCACAAAACTTGGATTCCAGGAACTGAGACCACGAGGTGTCACGTGGCATGGTGCTGTCCTGCTGACATCAACACTGACGTCTGGTGGTCACAGCCTTAACGAAAACCAAGACTGTTTTCTTCAGGACTTTCTCCAGGTAAACAACAGAATTCACGAATCCTCCAAACCACAGGGAAGATCCTCCCATCCTCCCATCCTCACCAGGATATAACTGTTCCTTCATGAATGTGTCTTTCCAGATGAAATAATAAGCAATGTAAAAATTCGCCACTCGCCACAGAATTTAGCAACTCGCCATAGAATTTGGTAACTCGCTGCAGAATCCGCCCTACCTGTTACAGGAGTTTGTTGTTCGTTCAATTTTACAATCAAGTAACATTGTTGCTTGTTTTCCTATCCCTTTTTCGTGAGGAAAGCTGACATTTAGTGCCACAGACCTGATGCACGAGTGTTCATTAAAATGCCTAGTTTTATTTACCCCAGCACTGTCACTACACAAGTCGTATGAGTCCGATGGTTATACTCCTATGTACAGGTGCGACAACATAACTTCCTTTTTTTCCCTTTTAAAAAGTTATAAAAAAGGAAGTTATGTTGCTGCACCCTGTATGAATAGAATTTTGTTCCGTCATTATTTTTTCTTGTTGTTTTTGTTGAACTCTTATCTGTGTATTATACAATAATTCGCTAATTTCTTACGCTAGCTCTTTAGCATATACATTTGGCCTATGTATTCTCATGGAGTATTTTTCTATTGTAAAATTCACAGTTTCAAGACTTGGAAGTTGTCATTGACGTTAACTAGAACTGAAATGTATCTTATTTTGCAGCAGCCTTAGCTATCGGACCTATTAACCCATTACCTGCTATATATGAATGTATCTAATGATTAGAATCTCATGATATCTGTAATTATGATATGCTACTTATGAACATATATGATAAAGTATGTGTGTTTAGGCATCCCATGCACTAAAATAAAGAGCAGCTGGAGTGTGCGCGATATTTCCTCGTTTGTTAAAGTAAAGTTAACATATTTTTTCGTGGGTGATGTACCGTTTCCTGACATGAAGAGTTATACACAATTTCTAATTTTAATTTTCCATTATTCAAAAAAATATTAAGTCTTATGATGAAGCTGCTGAGTTTGGTCCCAAAACTTAATATTGTTTACAAACTATAACTTGGGCGAAAACAGTTGGTGCATATTATGACGCGGGTCAAAAATCGTTAGTGCAGGGCCAAAAAAAATCTAAAACTTTGACATTGTACTTTCAAAGTTGTACATCGCACTCAAAAAAAGTGCAAGAAGAAAACATAAAAAAATAATTTCTATAATGTTTTCCAGTACATTAATAACGGAATATTTTCCCGACTGTAAGCTAACTGTTTCCGACCGAAGCGACTGTACGTTTTTCATACAGGGTGCCCCCCAAAAAGATGTACACATTTTTAAAAGACTTTAGTTTGAATACTACTGGTATTCATAAAGTAGGTAACAACCTAATCTGGATACAAAATAAAATTTTAGATCTTGCTCTTTCGAATGCGACCTGTCCCAGCCTCCTAGCACCAGTAGTATTCATATTACAGCCTTTTAAAAATGAATGTATACATTTTTTGGGACACCCTGTACCAGATCAAAATTTACGAGCATTCGCGGCCGTAGCTTGCTGTTACGATGATTTATACGTGATTAACGTCTTTCTTCTATTGCTGCTAAGATGTTTAACGAAAACTATGTTATTTCTAACAAAAATTTGCTGTTTCGTTTCTAACTGTTCAGATTTTTCTTACTTACTGCACGTTAACTTCCCTGATCAAAGCCTAAAAATGTCACTTTTTAAAGTCACCTTCTAGACTCAAGGATGTCTTCCATAAGAGAGGACTTTATTTTTCTATTTTCGTGAAGGTCCCGTGCATTCGCTGATAATCTTAGATCGCATAAAAATGTCACTGGCGGGGCCGAGGAAGCGCATCCAAGATACGAGCTCATTAAGCCCGATAGGCTCATGAGTGACGTCATGCGGCGCTGCTATTGGTCAAGCGCGCTAGGCCTGGTCAGTTTGCCTTGGGCGCCCGTGACGATAGGATGTGTGTCGCTCCCTCCGCCACTGCTGCCACACGCCACCGCTGTCACGCTGCCCATCACTGCGGTCCAGGTAAGGTCAAGTGCATTCTTTGGGCAAGTGATCCAAGAGGAAAAGGTCTATTTTATGGGCCAAATGTTTTCGTAGAGCTCCTGGACTTTTTTTGGACATTAATCTAATTGCTTCTGTGCGTCTTTTCATCTCTGGGTACAAATGCTAAACTACAGGAAACAATAAAGTTTAAAACCAATTCAAATTTTTGGATTTTTATTTTGTATTTCAGTATAAGCAATAAGTTAACTTGACTTTGATATTATTGTCGCTCATGAAGCAATGTTACGAAACGTGTTTTAAGGAATTTTATATACATAATCCGTATATAAAATTGACGCTCCCAATAATTTAAAACATAACACAAAGTTGTTAAGTATTTTGAACGAAGAAACTTCATTTTGAAATACTTCAGGTGGAGTAAATGGCTAAACTGTTCAAATGCGTGCAATATTTTAATACTGAAGTCAATACTCAATGTATTGCCTCCAATGCAAGATGTTCAATAGAGTTGAGTATTGTAGTCAAGTGGACCAGTTGAAGTACAGGATGCAGCATAAATATGACAGTTTTTTGCTTAATAATGATATGAAAATGACATTTTATGTACATTTCGTTAATAAAAATACATTTTGTTCTTATTTCATTTACTTCTATTAAGGATTCAAGTGTGTCAATTATTGTGAAACATTAAGACTCAATCACTCATTCTGTGATGAAGTCATACTGAATGCCTGAAACTTTTCATTAAAAGAGAAATATTAAGTTTCATCTAATGCACATGTGATGAACGTGTACATGTTTGCAATTGTTGTACAGGTATGAGTACATGGAACATACTGGAATGTATAATGTACATTGTTTTCACTTACAATATACATCACACCAATTGCATTTTTTATCATAACTTTTTTAAAATGCGAAGCTATTGCGTGTGTTAATTTTTCTTATACAAATTTCGGGACACGTTTTTGTTTAACTTTTTTTTTCAGAAATATTTTGGGTCAGGTTTTGAGTTTCAATTTTTTCAGAAATTTTTGGCCCAAGTTTTACGTTTCAATTTTTTTCATGAAAATTCCTGACCTAGTTTTGGGTTTTCATTTTTCTCGTTAAAATTTTGGAACGAAGATGCATGCCGAGGAAGTTCAATTAGCATCTAAGCATGAACTTTAAAATTAGGTTAACATTTTTTGTATCATCCAGATTGTTTAATAATTATTCATGCACTTGCTGCACCCTGTGCTATCAATTATTCATCTGTTGTTTATTTTTGTGTCTAATGAAAATAATTACAAGGTTGTGTTCGTGAATACCCATTTGCAAACTTCACTCGCTCGTCCTACTGAAATATCTTAATTTGCATACGAGAACTTTAAGAAATTAATTTCGAGAAAGGAGTGCAAGGCTTGGACTAGATGTTTCAAAAGTTTAGATTTTAACACGTTGACTCCGAAGTGGTACGTATGTGGACCACTTAGGTTAGGTTCTGTAATTTTTTCAGATCCTTCTAGTGACTATGCGTACAAAGTGAAGATTTACACCTGGCAGGCAATCGGAGGCAACGTGTTAAGAAATTAATTTGGAGAAAGGAATGCAGGGCTTGCACTAGATGTTTCAAAAAGTTAGATTTTAAATCTTAAAACTGCACACCAATTCAATAATTAGTGTTGGGTGTTTTCAGTAGCTGTATTAGGAACCTTAGTTTCTTATGCTAATGCCTGGAAATTTAAAGACGCTTAGTTTGCAACAATAAAAGCTGGATACTTCAAACTTCCTTCGGAATTTTATCAGAGCACGTTCTTGAACGTCGCTGCTAGTAGTCAATATTCTAACAAAGCTCGACTTAGAATGTTTTAATTTACAATGATTTCACTTAGAATGATTTAATTTAGAACGATTTAATTTAGAATGATTTAGCATAGAGTTAACTTAGAAAGGTTTAGCTAAGAACAGTTAATTTGTAAGTGTTTAACTGAGAATAGTTTAACTATGAATGATTTAACTTAGAAGGGGTTAATGTAAAATGGGTGGTTTAGAATGAGTTAGTTTACAATAGTTAGTTTTGAATGGCTTATCTTTGAATGGCTGAATGTAGAATGGCTTATCTTTGAATAGCTAAATCTAGAATGGCTTATCTTTGAATAGCTTATTTTTGAATGGTTTAATCTAGAATTGCTTATCTTTGAATAGCTAAATCTAGAATGGCTTATCTTTGAATGACTTATTTTTGAATGGGTTAATCTAGAATGGCTGTTTTTCCATTAGTTGAAGCCATCAGTTTTTCATGAGCCTAAGATTTAGAAGAGCATACAAACCTACAAAACAATCTGCTGTTCAGTTCACCACCGAATCTTTCCGTTCATTTGGTCTTTGCTTGAAGTATGAAAAATGCACGGTGCTGTGATGACCTAATTATTAAAGAATAATTTGATAATGAAGTAACGAATAAAGAGTTTATCTTTATTGAAATGACAGCGATGCACGGTGCTTAATTTAACACGTTGACTCCGAAGTGGTACGTATGTGTACCACTTAGGTTAGGTTCTGTAATTTTTTCAGATCCTTCTAGTGACTATGCGTACAAAGTGAAGATTTACACCAGTCAGGCAATCGGAGGCAACGTGTTGAAGTGATAATGAAGTAAGAAATGAAAAGTTTACCTCAGGAAAATTAGGTTCTATGGAAGCCTTGGATTTTCAGTTAAAAGCATGAGTACAGTTTGAAGTTGTGTGTTAACACGAGTTATTCAATGCTGGCTTCTGATTGGTTGGCTGTGCTGCGGCTCACAGCTGTCCAGCAGCGTTAATTTTTGCAGCTATGTTCAGATGTGCAGGTATGGAGTTAGCTAACTGCATCTAGACTGGACATCTAAATGTTGAAAATAGTTAAGAAAGTTAATGATGAAGAAAAGTCCCCGGTGGCTATTAACTCAGAAACTTTACTTAGGATGATTTTACCTTCTTCGTTAGTCGAAAATTCATTGGTGCAGTTGGTTAGTTTATATGGAGTTGATTGGGATGTATGTGAAAAGCCTTAGTACAGGGTGCGGCAACATAACTTCCTTTTTTGAAAGGAACTTCCTTTGATGAAAGGAAATTATGTTGCCGTACCCTGTAGCATGAAGTTACTGAAGGTCAAAGCAAAATAAAAGAACTAAACGTAAGAACAGCATTGATGTTTAACACGTTTGTTGCGATGCGACCCACCGGTGGGTCACTCAGGTTAGGTTCTGCAATTTTTTCAAAGCTTTCTAGTGACTGTATGTACAAAGTAAAGATTTGCACCAGCTAGGCAATCGCAACAAACGTGTTAATTGTGTTCACTGTATTGTCTGTGGTGTTCTGTGGTGTTCAATTTAAGCAAATTTGAAGTTTCTTTACATAGACATGAATGAAGAAAGGAAAAACCTTACATCTCAATGACATAGCAACGATTTATGCTTATTGTCTTTGTTGATACGTGGATCTAAGCTGGCTGGAATTAATTTGGCTTGAGCAACTGTCAAATTATTTTATGATGAACATTTTTGGTTTTCGGTCAAGGGGACCACAGGTTTTTGGTTGGAGGTCCTTGTACAAAACATAGTTTTATTTTTATAATTGAAGTCGTAGTAGATGTTGGTACGCTGGAACAAATGCCGTCAGAAGCAATAGAGTAAATTCTGCCCGAGGCAAAACAATGAATTCTGCCCGAGGCAAAACAATGAATTCTGCCCGAGGCAAAACAATGAATTCTGCCCGAGGCAAAANGTTGTGTCCTCTTAGGCCTATTCCCCCTCAGTTGTGTCCTCTTAGGCCTATTCCCCCTCAGTTGTGTCCTCTTAGGCCTTTTCTCCCTCAGTTGTGTCCTCTTAGGCCTTTTCTCCCTCAGTTGTGTCCTCTTGGGCCGTCCACCTTTCATTTAGTGTATTATTCTTGTATTTATTTCAAAAGGCAAATGTTGTTCGACAATAATTGTGGCAATGCTTCCAATATTGCCAGCCTTGTACCACCAATCACGTGTTAGTCTATAGCAGTGTTTCTCAAAGTGGTCCGTACAGCCCCCCTGGGGGCGCTGAGGAAATGCAAGGGGCGGTAGGAGGGTACGCCTTGAATGGGGGGCGTATATTACTGTATAATATACAGTAATACAATCATTAGGGGACGGTGAAAAATCAAATAGTGTCCTAAGGGGGCGGTGATTGAAAAAAATTTGAGAAACACTGCTCTAGATGCTACATTATAGCTCAATATTTATTGCATTGCCTCTGACGGAATTTACTGTATTGCCTCTGACGAAATTTACTGTATTGCCTCAGACAGAATTTACTGTATTGCCTCAGACAGAATTTACTGTATTGCCTCAGACAGAATTTACTGTATTGCCTCAGACAGAATTTACTGTATTGCCTCTGACAGAATTTACTGTATTGCCTCTGACAGAATTTACTGTATTGTCTCTGACAGAATTTACTGTATTGCCTCTGGCACAATTTACTGTATTGCCTCTGACAGAGTTTACTGTATTGCTTCTGACGGCATTTATTCCAGCGTACCAACATCTACTACGACTTCAATTATAAAAATAAAACTAAGTTTTGAACAAGGACCGCCACCCAAAAATCTGTGGTCCACTTCACCGAAAACAAAAAATGTTCATCATAAAATAATTTGGCTTGAACAACTGTCAAATTATTTTATGATGAACATTTTTTGTTTTCGGTGAAGTGGACCACAGATTTTTGGGTGGCGGTCCTTGTTCAAAACTTAGTTTTATTTTTAACACGTATAACATCCACGTATCAACGCGTATAACATCCACGTATCAACAAAGACAGAATAAGCATAAATCGTTGCTATGTCATTGAGATCTAAGGTTTTTCCTTTCTTCATTCATGTCTATGTAAAGAAACTTCAAATGTGCTTAAAATGAACATCACTGAACACCACAGACAATACAGTGAACACAATTAAACATCAATGCTGTTGTTACGTTTAGTTTTTATTTTGCTTTGACCTTCAGTAACTTCATTCTACAGGGTACGGCAACATAATTTCCTTTCATCAAAGGAAGTTCCTTTCAAAAAAGAAAGTTATGTTGCCGCACCCTGTACTAAGGCTTTTCACATACATCCCAATCAACTCCATATAAACTAACCAACTTCACCAATGAATTTTCGACTAACGAAGAAGGTAAAATCATCCTAAGTAAAGTTTCAGAGGTAATAGCCACCGGGAACTTTTCTTCATCATTAACTTTCTTAACTATTTTCAACATTTAGATGTCTAGTCTAGATGCAGTTAGCAAACTCCATACCTGCACATCTGAACATAGCTGCAAAAATTAACGCTGCTGGACGGCTGTGGGCCGCAGCACAGCCAACCAATCAGAAGCCAGCATAGAATAACACGTGTTAACACGCAACTTCAAACTGTACACATGCTTTTAACTGAAAATTCAAGGCTTCCATAGAACCTAATTTTTCTGAGGTAAACTTTTCATCTGATACTTCATTATCACATTATTCTTTCAATTAACCACCGTGCATCGCTGTTATTTCAATAAAGATAAACTCTTTATTCGTTACTTCATTATCAAATTATTCTTTAATAATTAGGTCATCACAGCACCGTGCATTTT
>VCRD01008541.1:12877-23897 GCA_006783055.1 Trinorchestia longiramus
ACAACTGGCGTATTAGAATGGCAAGAATGAGTGTCCAACGACCGGCTAGGAATAAGGAAAGGATTACAAGGTATACTGCTAGGGAGGAATGCAGCAATTTGCGAAGCGAATTCAAGTCTACGCACAGGTGGTTTCAGCAGAGATTTATCATCGACAGAAAGACCAGTAACATCAGGTGGAGGGAGATTATTTGGTATGAGTGCGTCCGATACAAACGCGGCTTTCAGGCGATCAATAGAGACCAAGTCCTGCTTTCCGTGCTTCCCGATAACAAAGTATTAGCAGTGCGTCTTATGACGAGGAAGGGACCATCATAAGGGTGCGTAAGAGCAGGCTTCACGGCATCAACGCGAACATACACATGTGTGCACGTTTCTAACGCCGGGTCTAATTTATCGACAGTCTGTGTTGGACGAGGTGCTACGTATCGAATTTGTGTCATACAGCGTTTTAGGCGGTCACTATACGAGTTCTGATTCTGAAGTGAAAATGACGTAGAGACGTCAGGATTTACTATGTCACCCGGCAACCGCAAGGATTGCCCGTACAACATCTCTGATGTCGTTGCTTTTTGGTCCTGAATGTAAAGATTACGTAAGCTCAGAAGAACCATAGGGAGATGATCAACCCAGTCTGTACGACTGTTGAGACACTTTAAATCCATCTTAAGGTCGCTTTGGACCCGTTCGATCAAGCCATTAGACTGCGGGTGAAAGGCAGTTGTGCAGAAATTTGCACAACCTAAGAGAGAAGAGACGTCTGCCTAAAGTTTCGGTGCGAATTGTGCACCAAGATCGTGAATGATCCTTAAGGGAACACCAAATCTAGCAATCCATGAGTGGACGAACGTACGAGCTGCTGTTTCAGCAGTAATATCGGAAATTGGAACAGCCTCTACCCAACGCGTGAATCTATCTATCATAGTTAGCAAGTACGAGTAACCACGCGACGTGGGCAAAGGTCCCACCAAATCAAGGTGGACAGAGTCAAATTTATTACCAGTGAAAGTGCAAGCCTGTAAGGCAGCACGATTATGTTTAGTGACCTTACTTGATTGACAATCGTGGCAATGCTGTACAAAATGTTTGACATCTTTACGCATAGAAGGCCAAACGTAATGCTCGGCAATGAGACGCAAGGTTCGGTTGGTACCAGGATGGGACAAGGAGTGATAATGTGCTATTGCAGCTCTACGAAGGGTTACAGGTAGATAAGGACGATTAGGACGATCAGCATCGCAATACACTCCATTGGCTAACACCAACCGTAAGGAGTTCTGAGTTGCTTGTAGCAAGCTTGTCAGTTCAGGGTCCTCCTTTTGGGCGTCGCTAATACTCTCTAAGGTGAGTTGTTCTAGTACAGGAATAATAGAGATACAATTAATACGGGAAAGGCAGTCTGCTACGGTGTTCTCAGAACCTTTAATATAACGCAGATCGGTGGTGAATTGACTAATATACGACAAGTGTCGCGATTCTCTGGGTGAGTGGCGATCTGTGGGCATGTGAATAGCGGAAACAAGAGGTTTATGATCCGTGAAAGCAACGAAATGTTTCGCTTCTAAAATGTAGCGAAAGTGACGAACAGCCAAGTAAATAGCCAACAATTCTCTACCAAACGCACTGTAACATTGCTCGGTGGGCGAGAGTTTTCGTGAAAGGAATGACAAGGGAGAAGTTAGACTACCGACCGTCTGTTGCAAGACAGCACCTACTGCCACATCTGATGCATCGACAACTAAACTGAACTCAGCCCCTGAAATGGGGTAAGATAATTCAGTAGCAACAGCAAAACTCTCCTTGATTCTTTCAAACGCAAGTGAAGCGTCTGTGTTCCACACAATGAGTGTTGATTTACCCCTACGTTTGGGAGCAAGTAATGAAGACAAGGGTGACAAGATATGAGCGCAATTTCTAATGAACCTATGATAAAAATTTACGGAACCTAGGAAACGACGCAGTTTGCGTTGTGTCTCAGGTTTCGGGAAGTTGCGTATAGCCTGAACTTTAGAAGGAAGAGGTTTTAAACCGAGCTCAGAAATTTCGTGAAAAAGGTAAGTTAAGGACTTCTTTCCTAATTCGCATTTGGCGGGATTGATCAATAAGCCGTGATTGGCGAGACGTTCACACAAGGTTCGTAAGTGTTCCTCATGTTGTTTGGGAGTGGATGAAGCAATTAGCACATCATCGAGATAAGTATAAGCATAAGGCAAATCTGACAAGATATTAGTCATGTGTCATTGAAAAGTTTGAGGTGTGTTTCGTAATCCGAACGGCATTGTGGTATATTCGAAAAGGCCAAAGGGGGTAATTACAGTAGTCTTTTGAATGGACTTTTCGTCCATGGGAATCTGATGGAAAGCATGAGCTAGGTCAATCTTAGAAAAGATTGTAGCACCGTGCAAATTGGCACTGAAGTCTGGCAAATGGGGTATCAAGAAGCGATCAGGTATAGTGATTGCATTTAACCGTCGATAGTCACCACACAAGCGATATTCCCCATTGGGTTTAGGAACCATCATGAGCGGACTTGCCCATGGACTCTTTGAAATGCGGACTGTACCCGCATTCTGCATGCGTTGAAATTCAGCCTTAGCAGTTTCGAAACGATCGGGGGGTAACCGTCGTGCACGGGAAGAGATTGGAGGTCCAGTGGTTATGATATGATGTTTTGTTGAAAACTGGTTTTGCTTGGCTGCTAGATTAAGATTAGTCAGAGCGGGATAATCAGCCAAAATTTGTTGGAATTTACATTTTGAATCTAAAGCAGCTCCAATCGAGTGCAAGCTGTGGGTGATATTGACTGGGGACAGAGGTCTGGAAAGACAGGTAGTTTCGTCTTTAATCAGTTTACTTTTTAAGTCAACACTTAGTCCGAAATTATACAAGAAATCGGCACCAATGATAGGTTGCTCAACTGCAGTAATAATGAACGTCCAATTAAAATCACGTCGCAAGCCCAAAGAACAAGGCACCTCTCTCGATCCAAAACATGCTATGGGTGTGCCATTTGCAGCACAGAGGTTATTAGTACCATTACCCAGTTTTTCATAGGCAGTTGCTGGAATTATTGAGACAGATGAACCTGTATCGATTAAAAATTTTAGGTTGGTTAAAGGGTCGTAGATCCTGAGCAGGTGAGTGAAATTAGGGGTCGACGTGGTACTTGCATTCATTAGTTTCCCGACTGGAATTCACCATATTTGGGGCACAAGTGGGAACCGCATTTATTAGCATGAGATCCAAATTTCAAGTGATACCAATATAATCCAGTGTTTGGACGTGATTGTGAGCGAGCTGGTGAGTAAGTTCTGTCAAAAGACTGACTGCGCACATACTGTTGCCTTGCAGGGCTATAATTCTTAGCTCTGTTTATCATTTGGTTATACCTAGTCTGGCGTGAATAAATAAATTCAGGTTGGGCGTACCCAATCTCTGTCTGGATACACCCACTCTCGGGCTGGACATAACGTACATTTTGTCTCTGATACTGGTCTTGAGGTTCAACATAACGTACACCAGGTTGAATATAGTGAACCCCACCTTCAACATAATGAGGGACAGGGAGTGGCTGAGGTGTCTGAATGGCGGCTACGATATCTGACCGTGAGCTGCGTTCTGCTTTGACATCAGCTTTCAACTCGGCAAAAGCAAGTACCAGGCTTCTTATCTCCTCAAGCAAAGATTGGTCTGAATGCGCTGAAACGGCAGGGTTTGCCACTACAGGGGCTACTTGAGTTACGGGAGCAGGAGTGATTGGTTCAGGGATACCAATGTTAGCTTGAGGAGGCTCTGGGGACAATTCAAATAGTTTATCGGCTAGAGCTGTGAACTCGTCAAGAGGTTTATCGTCAGGAAATTGCACCATAAAGGGCTGGACATGAGAAGGAAGGCGAGATGTGAAGTACTCTCGTAATAATACGTCACTGAGACCCACCCCTGCTGCTACTTTCCTAATATGGCTAAGGACCAAAGATGGCAGAAAGGAAGAGGATGCACATGGCATACGTGACTGATCTACGAGATACTGAATTCTCTTACTCGCAGATAGTTGTAATTTGGTGAGAAGGTTTTTCTTTCGAACTGTATAAGGTTCAGTACCTTGGGGATTGGTTATAAACTGGTCAACTAACACCGCCACTTTCGGTGGTAAGGCAGTTGAGACACAACAGAATTTAGTTTCCTCATCAGTAATACCCAATTGGCGGAATGATATCTCTGCATGAGTGAATCACATCTGAGGCTCCTCTGATGAAAATGCAGGTAATCTAAACTGTTGGTTAGGTGTAGAATGGGTATTACCGCTAGCTGTAGCCATGATAAAGGTTTAAGAAAGACTAGAAGAGAAGATGGATAGAATAGAATAGAATAGGGTAGCTGTTTGTCTCGTAATATGGTAGATTTATGTTCGCGCCGCTATGAAAGCCTCAGCTCCACAACACAGTAATTAGTTATGCAAAAGAAATGGCAAAATTTGTTCACCTAAATTGCTAAAAAAAATTCTAATACATTAAAAAATGAGAAAAAGAATACACAGTTGCTCCTAAGAACACAATATGCAGTTTGGTAATATGTCCGGCTCTCAGCCTCACGACACATAATCAAAATAGAACATGAGATTCTGATTTGCCTGGTTTACCAATCTGCATAATCAAAATGAGTTACCTAGTCACAGCTCAAAGTTTACAACAAAATCAAGAATTTCCCAAGTAGAGGCACACATTTGGGTCACCAGTGTTATGTTTTCAATGTTATGTTTTGGTGGGAGCCAAACAAATTTTGAGTTGTGGTAATAGCAATTTATCAGAAGGTAAGGTTAACCTTAATTCTCCCAGATTTTTTTTCTACAAAAATTTTTTTCTGATCTTTTTGAAACGTTGTGTGCTTTGTTTAGGAGGGAATAAAAGTCTGCATGTCCAATTTTGAGATTATGTATCAACTCAGAAAAAAGATACAGGATGTTGCCATATGGCAACGCTAGTAAGATTCATATACATTTTTGTGAAACGAAAAAAAACAGTTATTCAATTCTTAAGTGACTTATGTAATACAAGAAACCATTGTAAAGTAAAAAAAGCTTAGAACATCCACTAGAAAGCCTAAATAATTATTTTTAATCAGTTAGAAGTTTACTTGGTGTGATAGTCCACAAAACAAGGTACACACAAACCTACATCGCACTTCTTGCATTGGGTTCGAATTATTGACTTGCAACCTTCATTCGCACACCTTCTTTTCTTCTGATTTTGTACATTTGTAACGAAGTGATTAAGTCTGTCATACCGCTGCTCATTGGAGAAACTTGTTGAAGGCTTTCGTCCTGCACCTAGAGGTGGAACACCAAGTTGTGTCAAGTATGACATAGCAATGCTTCAGGTGAAATTATTCAAAGTCCCACCTTCATTATTCATTCTTGCCAGTTGCCAGGGATTGTGGACAGAAACATCAAGTAGCCAAGTAAATAAACACCACCACCATTTCTTCCCTCTGATTCCAATTCTATGTTTGTTCACATTTTTATTTAGAGCATCAACACCACCCATGTTTTCATTGTACATTTGAATCACTCTTGGAATGGTCACATCAACTTTCTTTCTTTCTGACCGAGACCATCGTTTCACAGTCTCGTGTCCGAGATCTTCATACAGAGTCGAAGCAACAGTTACTGTACTGTTATCCTTCCATCTAGTGAATGCAACAATATCATTCCATCGAGATGCATATGCAGTACTCACTGATCCACGACTTTTTTTGTTCATGGTGGCAATGTCAGTCAGGATGCAAGACTTTCCAAGTCTATTGGAACGAATTGTTCCAATACAATTGTAACCACGCTCCTTTAGTTCTAGCAGCAAGGGCATGGATGTGAAGAGGTTGTCACAACAGATTGTGTACGGCAGGTCTTTTTTCTCATCCGAATATTGATCTAGTAAGTGGAGAATAGTTGCAGAGCATTTTCCGAATTCTGCTTCAAGATTGTCTTTTCCATTGTATGTCTTGCCCTGATAGATGTCGAAATTGATCAAATAACCAGCAGTTGTTGTCTGACACCACACTTTGTAACCAAAACGAATTGGCTTGTTGCGAATGGCTTGTTTGCAGCCATGCTTTCCAAAATATTCAACAATAGACTCATCATGTGAAATGTTTTGACATGGAAAGAAATGCATCATGAACTTTTTTTGAAGGTGCTTTACTATTGGTCTTATTTTTGAATATTTATCAGTAACATCAAGCTTATTATTATCAATAAAATGCAGGCATCTCATTATGTGATCAAATCTATTTTGGCGCATTGCTCTATAAACTACATACTTTCTGAGATCATCACCATTGTTCCAGAGAGCTGTTTTTCCAAGACTGTTGCTATAACCAGACACTAATAGAATACTGAAAAACACTCTCAATTCATCCTTCGTGATCATTTCAGTTACAATATTCTTCTGCATAGCACAAGCATTAGACTGCTCCTTTATCAAATCTACTAATTCCTCATCAAAGAACAACTCAAAAATCTCACGGGGTGTTTTGTTGAGGTACGGCACTGTGCATTTTTCAGGGAAAATAGGTAATTTTGCAACACCCTGAACAGAATTAGACCATTTCATTTGCTTCTCATGTTTAGGTTTCTTAGCAGCTGGTTGAATATCAACACTATCATCATCAATTTTATCAACTCGCCGGTATCTTTTTGGAGGTTGGAGTTTCGCTTCTGACTTCAGCTGATTTCCAGACAAACGAGATGGATTTCCTTGATCTTTATTATCAGAATCTTCATCTGTTAGTTGATGAACATCTGGAGGCTCTATGATCACATCATATTCGTCCCCAATCCCTTCCTCGTCCATCTTCTCCAGTTCATCCAAAATCTCATGCACTGTGAGGGATCTGCAGAAAAAGGAAATTGTACCTGTATTTTACTAGCGTTGCCATATGGACACAGGCAAATATTCACCAATAGTAAGCGAATAAATAACTCAATCCATGATTATACCTCATAATAACATAACTGAATAATACACTTTTAACATCTCACTTATGATTTGGGATAATATTGAATCACATTCTAACAGTGAGCTTACCTTTTTTTGGGTAAACATTTTTCCACCGCAAAGATATTAAACAACCTCTCCTCGGCAGCACCGGCTTGCAACTGAGATGACAGTGTACTGACCTTGTCTGCCTGTATCCACTGAACACGTTCAGTACGCGTTTGAAACCTACTATCACGGCAACGCATTTTACAGGGAAAATATATTTTAATAAAGGTGTTGCCATATGGCCACGCTAGTAGAATTAAGGTTAAGGGAGTCGTCTGGTACACCTCTAGTTGGGGAATTCAATGACAAGACGGGTACTCAGCTTTTGTTTATTTATTGATCCGTAGGGCAGCTGGTGGACAGAAGACATCCGTAGTCCACGAGTAAAAGAGATTGAGAACTAGAAGTAATGATCGAGAATATGATAGGAAATATGATCAAGAGTATGATCACGAATATGATCAGGAATATGATCAGGAATATGATCAGAAATATGATCAGGAATATGATCAGAAATATGATCAGGAATATGATCAAGTGTTAAGATCTAAAAAGCAACGATGAGACTCGAGAGGAGAGAGAAAAGAGATGCTAAAGCATCGATGAGGTAAGAGCCGGACCGCCAGGTGTCTGGAAGAGAAGGTTGAGCTTAATTTTCACATCTTCACAAACATAAACAATTTCCAGCATTACCCGGAGCAAACCTAAGCAGTGACAGGGCCAATCAGAATGAAATGCAGTAGTAAGGCAGTCCAATCTCAAAATATTCAAAAGAGCTGGAATATAACCTTATAGAGAGGTTGTAGGGCCTCGGAAATATCTTAATTAATTTAGAATGATCAAGGAGCCGATACAAAAATATGAGGTATTTTAGTAATATTTTAGAGTTAATTTTTATACGTATTTCACGTCATTTGAAACTAGTATTTTAAAGTTAAAAATTCAATCGTAGTTCCAGCTCCAAATTGTAACCCTCGTTTATTGAACACCATAGTCAACCACGAGCCTATAGGCTAAGTGCCCGTCAGTTCCTTCGCAACCGTTACCCAGTGAACAGTAATTGTATTAGCGCTTTCAGTCTCTCTGACGGGTTTCATTTTCAGTTTCAGGTCTCAGTTTCGGTCTCAATTCAGTATCAGTTCCAGCTTCGGTTTTAAGGATTTCAAGTTCTCAGTTTTGGTCTTCGATCTTGGCCCCAATTGCTGTTTTAACTTTGATCGTGTTCATGAATAAATCTGCAAGCTACGAAGACGATCGTATCACTTCCTTCGAAGAACATCACCCACAAAATAATTACTACAGAAAAAGAACGCTTTCCCTAAAGTGGCTCGTTCCCTAAAGTGGTGACCCCTGTGAAGAAATACCCTCCTTCAAAACATTCATATGAAGCTCAAGAAACAACCCCAGTGAAGAAACATTCCCAGTGAAGAAACATTTCCCCGCAAAAAGTTCATATCAAGCTCAAGAAACAGCCCCAGCGAAGAACAACTCCATTGACGAACACTTCCCTGTGAAACTCGATCCTCCTCCAACCAACGGCCGAAAGTCATAAAACGATCAAGAAATTCCTTTGAAGCCAGGCATCAGCTCTACAGAGGCGGCAACCGCAGGCACCTTCGCTGCACCAGCAGACTCTACAACAGACACTGCCAGGCTTCTAACAAACGTTAGGGAAGTAAACTAATCGTAAAATTTTTTTTTACCGTGCTGTGTTCGTGTCCATTTTCTGTGCCTTTTTTTTCTCCCTGCTGCTCTATTTACCCTTTTTTATATTGAGCTATATTTCTCCTCTCCCCATTATTCTTTATTGAGGCTAGTTCGCCTATTGCTCATATTTAATTTAATTTCGCTTCACGAATTTCATAACCTGACTCATGATGACTATACTTTTTGATAATGATTATGACATCTGATAATGATTATTCCATTTGTTCATACTGATGGCGCACGTTCATATCGCACGTTTAGCCATACGCTGTAAATTTCAGAGACTGACTGCTGCCTAAAAATTTGAAACCATCAGAGAGGAATCCGCCTCATTTATTGAGGAAATCAATTAATCATGCATTTTAAAACTGTAACGTTTATTTATATTAAACTCAAGGCAATTAAAGTTGCACTTCATTTGTTATTAATGCTGGTATCATCCAGTACTTTAGTTACCCTGAGACTTCACACTGTCTTCGTTCCGAAGAAGGAACCTGACAAACGTCGTCCATGCGGTTCAGTTCATAAATCTCGAATACGTGGGAAGCGCTAACTATATCGAATTCCCTGTAATAAAAAGCAGCTCTTTCTAACAACCGCGCTCACCCTCATTAACTTCACGAGCTCCGTCTCCGCACGGGCATGCTCAAGTTCTCCTTAACATTGATGCTAATGTTCGTATATATTGATATTGTTCCTACTGAGTTGGGCATAATCGCGTCTTAGCTAAAGAGTTAACTTGGATTGAAGCAGTCGAGCTCCCTTTTAGAGATCTAAAACAAGCTCTTGCCTATTTTCCAACTGACTCTGTCTTTCTTTGTTCAGAGCATTCGCTTTTCCCCTTACTCTCATACAGCTCATGTTACGCTCTTGACTCTGCTCCTGAATAAAGCCCTTCGTTTCTCGACGTACGTTTATTGCCTTCTCTTAAGAACTTGCCTAATCTACAAACGATGCATTTTTTATGACAGAAAGTTACTTACTGCATTTCAAGTCGCTCGTTGGTTGTATATGATTCTATTCGCAATAAATACTTACACAATATGATCATCCGTAGCGACAACAATTTGCATTCTCTCTTTAGTATATCACGGCAGTTGAATATATGAAAGACACACAATATGATTACTGTCTCCTACTATATGTCTCGCGCTCAGTGTTTACTCAATTTGTTTACATTTTCTATTCCAATCAATGTTTTTATAATCTTGCGTCTGCGCTAGCTGATGCTGACGCACTAACGCCTTGTCAGGAGTGGCTCGGTAATTTAAAGATCGCTCGAAGTTAAACTAAGTTAGGCTAAGTTGTACCTTTTGTCAACAGCACCGACTCATTGGTTACGATCGTGTTCATGTTCGTACGAATATCTCACTTCTGGTTCCTTAGGAGTGGTAGTAGTGACTGACGAGGTGTATTTCGAATTTAACTGTATTAGCGTAAGGCTAGTTATTTCTAAAAATCTTAGACGCTTATCTTCTTAGACGCGCTTTTTTCTCTCTCTGACCGTTCACGTGAACAGACGCACCAGAAAATTGGTGCTCAAATTATTCAAAATGTGACAGAAAGACAGTACTACCAAGCATCTAAATCAAACTGACATCCCCGTGAATGTGCCCCCCATCAAACTGGAAAAAAAGTGACTTAAAGTTTGAATGTGTGCAAATTTTAAGCAAAAATATAGTAATAATCCTGTCCAAATGCTTGCAGTGTCTGACTTAGTCACAAAAACGTAGGTAGGCCTAAGAACGGCCCTCGCGCTGCGAGCAGAGCTCCCTTACCCTTCTCTCTACCCTCCCTTGCAAAGAAAGCTCACGCAGTTAAAGCATTATTTTTGAGTACCTCAGTGGAAATATCGGCCAGACATAAAAGCGGGAAAACGAACTATTACAAAAAAAGTGTCAATGTGAAAGTGTCTGCACCCTTCTTAATGATAATCAAAGGTACTGGTTTAATAAAAAAAAGAGGTAGTAATCCCAAATTCATCACCCATCGAAGTTTGAATAAATCCAAACAAGTCCATGGCAAATGCAAGAATAACTCTCCTCGTTACAAGCAGAAGAGGAAGGAGAAAAAACAACATTTGTGTACAAAAGGAAGGCCATCTTTGTTCTTTGTTCTAGACCGACCATCTCTGGATAGGTATGAACGCTACCTCCTTCCCCTCTCACCGGGTTCGTACTTGCCTAGCACAAGTAACCTCACTTATGTGTCGCTACGAACAACTTCCCTCCACTTCTCCACCTCCCTCCTTCCCTCCTTTCCCTCCAAAGCATC
>VCRD01008542.1:0-17282 GCA_006783055.1 Trinorchestia longiramus
GATGACGTCACCGCCTGAAAACCGTCGTTGGGGTGGTCATTGCCAACCCCCCCCATATTATCGTACTTCTCTTTACTGTACTGTGCTGCCCCCGCATCATCCCTCACTCAAGCTCAGGCGTCGCCGTTGAGGTGCCAATTACTAATTTATACAGTATGCCACAAATACAAAACAATGTTTTTTTTAAGAAAAATCATTTAGATCATTGTCTGATTTTAAAAAATAGTAATCTAATCTAAAAGTAATAGTAAACAAATTTACGACGAGAAAAAAAATTATCCAAAATGCTTCCCTGTTGTCTTTACTCCTTTCCTAAGTCTATTAGGAAAGTCTTTAATGCCCGAATGAACTACTTCTCAGACTATTTTCTCCCAGCATTTATTCAATATTGACTCTAGAACTTCAATGTTCTGGCATGGAATGTGTGAATTGTTAATTTATTTCCATTCTGTTGATTCTGAGGTTTCTTCCTAGTTTCAATATTTTGGATAGACCAGTGCCTTTGCATACTTCTGTATAATAAACCTTAGCATCAATTCTAGAGGCATTGGTAATAATTAATAGCTAATTTTTCTGCAAAACATTTGGTGCATTCTTGATAATTAATTTTATAAAATGACAATGGATAATATTTGCAAAATAATAATCATTAAAATTGATCTGGAAACATGGAACAGGAATTATGCCCCATCCTGTAAGAACAGGAATAATGTCCCATTTTTTAGTTTGCACCCAATTTGTTTCTCTTCTTTAGGAGAAAAATGAGAATGTAGAGGGAGGAACACCGTCGAATAACACCGTTGACTAACAGCGTTTTCTGCAATTTCTGACATACATTCATCATTCCCATTAAAATTTAAAATAATAATTTTAACAGTTACGGTGCATTTCTGTTATAAAAATTTACGGTGGCATTTTTCAAGACATTGTTTCATAAATAGAGAATCATTTAGTTTCGAAAACATAAAGGTCTTTGGATATCCATTCCAGTGCTTAGTAAGATGGTTTAAGAAAATATATATTTACTCTGCATACGAAGATAATACTTTAGGAGAAGTGTATTCGATTATTTTGTAAATCGAGAATGAGAAGGAAGCCTAGGGAGAAGTTATACTCGTATTCTCAACTATTAGCTTTCAACCGCTTTTTCTGTAACTGATACTTCTGTCTATAGCCGGATTTTCTTTGAAGTACTTATGATGAAGTCTTGGGAGTATTTATAGGTTTCTATTAGTTGACCTCCTGAGTTCACAAGAGGGAATAAATATTTGTTGCAGGCCGTAGCTGAACTCGCGGAATTTGGTAATTCTCTAGCCTATATGAATTCTTTTTATTTTGACGACATCTAGCTGCAACAAAATGATTGATCAACATGAGCCAGCATAATTCAAGTGAAGTCTCATGTTTTTTTTGTTCGCAATCAAAGTTCGTTCCCATAAACTCAAGCATTTTCCCTTGCTTCTTCCTCTTTCAAATCATGTTTGAGGTCATATATGATTGTAATACTAAGATATTCGTATTTTTTACTACTATGATATAGACTCCAGTCATAGCATGCTGAAAGAAGCAATCATTCCTTCCAAAATGCATTCATGAATATTTGTAAACTCTGAAGTTCATTTACTAGGTTCTAGTACTTGTACATTGTAGAGTAAGTTCAGCCCAGGCTAGTTAGTTAACAGGTGTGTCTCGTTCACCTCTTTGGTACAACACCTGTAACGGAGTACACCTGAGTTATGAATTTTTACTCCGTGGGTGCGGCCAGTTAACGAGTTTTGAATTCATTTCTGTACGTCATTGATTTCAACATCATAAATAATCATTCGTATGAACTTTATAAGCATTTTGAAAACATCGATACGCGGGATTTCCTACAGTTACTAGTTTCATTGATGAGCATACACGATCGAATACTTAAAATTGAGTTG
This sequence comes from Trinorchestia longiramus, assembly GCA_006783055.1. NCBI lineage: Eukaryota > Metazoa > Arthropoda > Malacostraca > Amphipoda > Talitridae > Trinorchestia > Trinorchestia longiramus. The sequence continues at coordinate 1,929 of VCRD01008542.1, forward strand.
CCCTATGAGCCATCTTTCCACGGTTTTGGGACTCTTGAGCGTAATAAATGTTAATATAATAATGGCATCGAAGAATGCTTGCAGCGCTCGAATTCTAAATGCTGTACACTTTCAAAATATTATGAGCTATGAAAATATTTTGAGAAAACTGTTGTCTCCATAAGAGTTGTGATCACTTCATAAATGAAACAAAAAATAGAGTAAAATAAGACCTCAAAGATAAATTACAGGAGTTAACAGCGAATACTATAAACAATAGCTTCTGGTTACGCAAGAGAATGCGATGGGAAAGGCGTGTAATGAAATCATTAATCATAGTTTATTTAGTTGTCTTTTAGCAACGCGCCACTACAATACTGTTTGTTGTGAAATAATAAAAATCATCATTTTTTTATTGTAGCTTGAAAATATGATCCGTTGTCGAAAACGTTTTTAACTGAACTATTCCTTTGCATTAACTTTATGGTTCTACCTTTGATTCCATTACCGTAACTGTTCTACAGCATTCAATTGCAGCGTTTTTGAATCGTCCTGTAACACACTTGCGTCCGTCAATGAGTTTACATTAAAGTATCACATTATCAGAAATATTTTTGTTCAGAGTACTAACAATTTTTTTCATTCGTATTTTTTTACATCGAATCTGCTATTTACAAATACATTATCTACAAAGGGAAACCTATTATGAGATTCTGTGAATAACTTTAAATACTTTCCATTACGTATAATTTGGTGTCTAAAACCGGACGTCTAGAAACAGAAGGCTATGAAAGAATTTTTTTTGTATTAGTACTACTTCTGTTTCGACGAAATCATCCCATCCATTGAGCTAGAAATACGAAAATAATTAGTATCTCGGTCCAAAACCCGTACACAACTTCGAGTTAAAACGCTGAAAAACTAGCGGCCTTAATGCTGGCTGCCAGTAGTATATTGGACTATCGTATATCTAGTCATATGTCTGATGTATCAAAGGGGAAAACATACATTCATGGGGGTTCATGAAATTGATAGTACTTACTTTAGATTCAAACTGTGCCTATGGTCATCAGATGCACTAATTCTCGTTCATACGATAACTACATACGTACCAGATAATCTTCACGTTGATGAGTTTCCTAACTCAATGTTTAATTATGCTTCTGCAAGCATAATTTTAAAGTTTTCAAATATTTAGCTCATAAATATAAAACTCGGGCAAGTATTTGAATTTTGCTCCGCTCTGACTTACGATCAGAAATAATTTCATACCATTTCAGAATCGCGCACTCTGAGCAAATACATCATTAAGAATATTTTATTTTTAATTCTCATAGTCCGAAGTCAATTAAGTGGTTAATTGTATTTTAGAAACCACACACTTTTCATTCGTCAACAATCGATATTAAATATGATATCATCTTGCTACCCACGTCTATCGTGAATAGCAGCACCGTTGTCAGAAGGTGCTGCGTTTGCTGCTAACAAGTTTCTGTACTCAGCTCGGAGAGGCGCAGGGCTCGCCTGGATCACAGCCCAGCACCGGAGCAGGAAACTCGCTCCCATGAAGCCTAATATGGAGAAGTGCATCTGGAGAATAAGGAAATTTCGATTTCACTCCAGGTCCAGCTTTGTTTCAATAGGTGCAACATGCCACTTTTATGCCACATATCTTACCCTAGTTCCTTGATAATGTCGTATAATGATATAAGACGAGAAATAATTATCGTGCAATATGTACATGGTGAATAAATACAACTATTCGATTCTTGAAGGAAAGTTAACTGAGAATCGTTTTACATTGTGTTGTAAATTTGTAATTTTAATGTACATGGATAAGAAAAAGATTTCCTATTTTCTGTTTCATGTCATTCAAGGTCCAGTATGGCTACTTGTTCTTGAATTAATATTGGATTAATATGTTGTTTTTGATATAATCCAAATCAAAAAGTACCCATGACATCAGTACACAGGCAGCTGATCAATATCAGTGAATAGATGGTAGTATTTTGTGGGTTTCTAAGATTTACGCTGATTGATGGAAGAATTGAAATCCGAGCTTTTGGTATGTGCATTTGAGCTGGTAAATCAATATCAGGATTGATTATAATTTTTGAAAAGCGATCATTCAGCCCCGCTCTAAAAGCAGCTAAATTGGTTATCGGCAAAAAAATTACTCACTCACTGAGTTATTTTTCTCTTTTCTATATCTTCTCAAACTATTGCCATAATTCTAAAAACACATTTCACTTATTGCCGTGGATCTAGAACTGAATAAGAGAAATCATGTTTCAGAGAGTAACCGTCCATCTAACATTCGGTGAAAAGTTCGGTCAATTTCAGATGCCTTGTACTGAATAACATACATCTAAACAAAAACTAGGCATTGAAGGTCTTAAAGCAGATGTGACAATCAATGTTAAATTTCAAATCAGCAGGTATATACTGGGAACTGCATATGTTATGCCATAATAAATATTATCTCCAAACCATATTACTCTACATTTGATTATAACAAATGAACGTTAAATTAATTTAAATTTCATAAGATGTTATTCCATACATTTATACTTCAATTTGAAAGCTGATGTTGCCAGTCACTAGGTTTAATGATAAAAAATGTTTCCCCTTTTAGACAACAATCTTTTATAAAGATATTTCTATATTAAGCTACTGAGTATTATTTTAGGTTTATAGTACAGTATAAATTGATTACGAAATTATATAGATGTCACAGACTTTTTACATTTTCTGTTTTTCCTTACCCTTAACTTGATATACTCTTCAACATGATTCTCACTACACTTACAATACTGAAGAATTCTTACACACACCTAAGTTATGCGTGTCATCGTTAAAGTTGTTATAATTGTTATTGGTATTATCATAGAATTAATGCGTTCATATCTATTAAACCGGTTGTTTTAAAAACGCACTAGACACTTTCGATTTGTTATAACTTTATGGGGTATCAAATATTTTAGCCTAAATTCTGCCCCCCTAATTTCACATAACAGTGGGACCTTTACGTTTTAAATTTTTGAATAACTGTTCGTAATTATAACGTCGTATATTAATTAGATAAAATTTTCGATTAACCAAAACGTAACTTTAAATCTTTGTGATTGTCATTCCTATTTCATGAGCAAGAAACATCTGACCGTCGAATTATTTACTTCGGAATTACATGTTTTTTAACACCGAATGTGGTATTATCAACTAATGTATTGCTAACTCTACATAACATTGATTGGTATTTCAAATCTTAATGTGAGTGTTTATTTTATACATCAACTTTCATGGAATGAAACGATTCGTTTTTTCATTCATCCCTGTTTTACGATTTCGTGAGTTCGAAAAAATAGAAGTAAAACATGAGAAATTCAAAATAATTATACTCAAAAACTCTTGTCATTACCTGCAGCTAATTATGAAATCGTTCTATGAAGTTATATCATAATTCTCATATTTAATATTTGAAGTTTAGTCTTGCAATTGACAAGCCAAATTGTTACAGGCGTTGAATGTTAGCTATCTTATGTGTTATCTTATTCCAATTGGTTTTATTGAGTTTTACACATTTTAATTCGCAAACTAAGCTACAGTGGTTAAACTAAAGTTACTGGCATAAAATTCATTTTGGTAAAATATCCACCAACGAAGGATTTTATAAAAACACTAGACAGTTTCCATGGAAATTCCACGATTGAGACTATTAATTTGAAATTATCTCTATATTTAATCGACTTTGTATCTCCATCTCTCTCTCTCTGCACCTGTGTGTGTCCGTCCCATTACTTCCTATGTATTACTGAAGAAAAATTTTTGAACTGAAATCAAAACGGGTATGCATGTATTACTAGCATTGTATTACGGATACCAAAGGTGCCGGATCACTATAAACACGCTATTTTTTCCATTATTAGCTTCCTTCTCTTACACGGCTATGTTATCAGTAGATAAATAGAAAATAGAAGTTTTGTATACATTCATGAAAAATATTCAGATTCTGATAATACCGCGGGTAAAAGTGAACAATGTATTTTATTTGATAGATCCTTAATTTTATCACTTTTAAATCAAGGAATTTCAACGGGTACTATTTTGGTCATGCTATCGATAGATGAGATACACAATGGAACTTCTGAATAGATATGCGTCTATATTGTCAGAGAATTCAAAATTTTGATTGAAATCATTTAGTACTATTGTTTCAAAATTCTGTTGCTGTTCTTTATCTAGCTGTTTATCTGTTGAATTTTGTGATTGTGTTTACTTTCTCTGACGAATGAAAATTTTAGAGCTGACATTGCAGCTTTTCTTTTCAACATCATCATTCAAGCGAGAAACGTATGACAGATATTCAAATTTCAACATTTTTTTATCTCAGTTCTTTCTAATTTTTAAATAGCCGAAGATAAACAGGTCACAAGTTACATTTTATGGAAGAAAATGGATTTCCCGGTGCCTTTTTGAGGAGGAGGTTAAAAAAAGACTTTGACAATTGATATGTCAAAATTAAAATGCACAGTTTAAATCACACATGAACGAAACAGAGTAAAATTTTAAAATTTGGAGCTGATATTAAACGTTGTTATTTGCTTACTTTGTTTTTGAGGCAGAACTTGCTTGAGAAGATCCAGTAGCACAGATGTTACACACTGACTGTGGGATCGAGCTACTGTGTCTCTGGCTTTATACGTTTAGGATGTTTACTATCAGTTTACTACGCAACATCAGTTAATATTGGAAAATTCTTGGTGAGTTAATAAGAAGTAATTTTAGCCATTAGTAAAAAAACGAACAGATGAACAAGGTATCGTAGTGATCGATTGAAATCAGATGCGTGCATCGCTCTGAAACAATTGTTTATAGTAAGAAGCTTGCAGTGTGGGAGTATTTAATGCTTATTAACTCGTATGTTAAAACTTTCAACTCTGAACACACTTTTCCCAGTGTTTTATATATGATATATGAAAGTCATTTCATGTTCAGTGCTGAGGTGAGAAGTTATTCCATACGGAATAACTTCTATCAATTTACCAGATTGAAATCCATCGCATAATCAGAAAAGTGTGCGGTGACAACTTTACGGGTGAGGTTCGTGTATGGGAACGGTGTTGAATATTTAAAGAAAGGCGAACAGACTTACATAAACAACGTGGATAAGAGTGCAAGGCTGTCGCTACTACAAGCTTCGTTCAGCTTGTTGATCAGGTGGTCAATGCCAAACAAAAGTTTACAATCAGTGATCCTTCTGATAAATTACCAGAATTTTTTTGCTGCAATTGTACAAATCCTCGGATACCAGGAACTGCTAGCTCGTTGAATCCACTGCCATAGCGCCCGTCAAGACGTGTTTCTCCTTACCGGCGGTTAACTCCTTTGAAGAAAGCATCATGAAGCTTGTGTCCTGAAATGACTAACTCCTCAACCGTTTTAGCGATTATGTAGAGCAGTGATTCCCAAAGTGGGCGGAAACGCCCCCTTGTGGGCGTTACCAAGGCACAGGGGGAGTTGAGTACCTCTGTCTCATGAATGCACATAAGGAGGCGTTGATGCTCCGCTGTGTCAGTTGTTCAAATATTATTGTGAATTCATTCAAAGTACAATTTGTTCTCGTTGACCGGTTTGCATGAATAAACATTGTACAATTCCTATTTTTTAGTGAACCAGTGTGAATTTGTTGCAGTCATATTATTTAATTGTTTTTATTAGATATTATTGTAGTATTATTTTTATTTTTTAAGATTTCACGACAAAGAACATTGTTTCATTAATAAAACGTAGTCCTGTTTGCTGGTGTTGGTGGATTTTATGTTCACTTTTAATGTTTATTCGTTTTCAGAGCGTTTAACCACCCTTAATCATGGCTCATAATGAATCAAAAAGAAAGTGCAGACAATATAGTGTTGAATATTTGAAGTTCGGTTTCATTAGTGTTCCTAATATTAAGAAATTACCAATGTATCTTTCCTGTCAGAGAGTGTTCTTTAATGAGGCTATGAAACCAGACTTTCTGATTACTTAAAGAAGATTCACCCTGATCTAATGAATCAAAGTTTGCTTTATTTCCAGACTTTACGTGACAAATTTCGCCACAGAAGTTCTATTGTTTCCCTCATGACAAGGCAATTACAGAAAAACGACGACGTACTCGTTTGTTCATACAATATTCCAAAAATGATTGCTCGATCAGGAAAACCGCATACAATTGGCAAGCAGCTCGTTTTGCCCGTTACAGAAGAAGTCCTACAAACAGTGGTGGATCATGCTTCACGACGGGCAGTTACCAAATCTATTTCTCATAGTAATAATTCAGTTCAAAGAAGAGTTGATGAAATGTCTGAAGATATTGAAGACATTTTATGCAACATATTGAAAAGACAACAATTTGGCTTACAGTTAGACGAATCCACAGTACCAAACAATGAAGCCCTACTTTTGGGATATGTTCGGTTCATCAACGACAGTGAAGTAGTGCAAGAATTGCTGTTTGCAAAAGAACTTGAAACAGATACTCGTGGTGAGTCTATGTTTGCAACAGTTGAGCTGTTCTTTAAAGAAAGAGGCATCCCTATGTAAAATATCATTGCCTGTGCAACAGACGGAGCTCCCACATTAACGGGGAAATACAAAGGGTTTCTTTCTTATTTGAAGAAAGCTGTACCTGGTGTATTTACGATTCATTGTGTAATTCACCGACAGCATTTGGTTGAAAAGAACTTAGGCAGCGATCGTCTTTCTAAATATCTTGACGCTGTTATCAAAGCAGTAAATAAAATAAAATGTAAACCATTCAGTTCTCGAATATTCAAGCAACTCTGTCATGAAAATGGAGAATAATTTGATCGTCTTCTGCAATATGTACATCGAAGTAAGATGGCTTTCCAGAGGAAATTGTTTGAAACTATTTTTTTCTCTTTTCAACACCGTAGTGGAGTTTACAGGAGAATAAATTCCGCGCCTTAAGTGATGATCTCATAGTTTGCAAAAGTAACATCACCTATTTGACAGACTTATATGACACATTTAACGATTTAAATTTGCAACTACAGGGTAGTGATGTAAATGTTATCAAAGCAAAATCGAAGATTTGCAGTTTCATTGACAAGCTTACTTTTTTTAGGAATAGTATCAGCCGCCGAAATTTTTCTCAATTTGCAAATCTTAGCGAGCCATAAAATGAAAAGTTTGGCACATCTGTATAGGATGATGATATCCTGATTTATTGTAATCATTTGAATTCTTTGCATGAAGACATGAATCGCAGATACCAAGATTTGATCAATATGGAAGCACCAGACTGGCTGCTAAATCCATTTACAGACTCTTGGAAAAGTGACAACAATTCTGCTATACAAGAAGAACTGTAAGCTGTGAAAAACGACTTCGAATTATAACCTCTTTTTAAAAAATCATACCATGAATTCTGGTTACAAAGAGAAATTCCTGAAAAGTATCCGAAGTTGTGGGAGGTAGTAAAACTTTACTTCCTCGCTTTTTCTTCGTCATACATGGCTGAACGTGGATTTAGTGCAGTTACGTAGCTTCTCAGTAAACAAAGAATCAGTAAACAAAGAATCAGATACCTAAAATTGGTTGAAGGTTATAAAAAAAGAAATTGACTCCAGATAGTACAAAGAGGAGATTTAAGACTACTTTTACGAATACGTTTTTGTTGTTGTTTTGTTTATTCTCAGTAGCACTGAGCCAAAAATAGACGAATTGGTCAAAAAACACCGAGTCATCCATCTCATTAAAAGGATAAAAGGTAAGTTCTAATTATTTATAATTATATTAACTTTAAAATATCGTGTTGCAGGTAATGAAATGTGAGTAGGATAAATTTAACATAAAGGGGGCGTTGTTGAAAAATCTCTTGTCCAAAGGGGCGTTAGTCCAAAAAAAGTTTGGGAAACACTGATGTAGAGTAATGAGTAAAACCCTGTAGTTCCTTTGATGCTAAAATTATTATGTTCTGTAAATTTGCCCTTTTTTGGCATGTCGAAGGTTAAAAATAGCCGTCCTTCCATTAGCGTCGGAGAAATTTTCCGACCGACGTATCAGCCGTTGATAGAATCAACCCGACCTCAGTACTGGCGACTACTGGATTCGGGAAAAGATTGAATTCATTGTTCATTATCGCACGCCCTCGACAATTTAATATTTAAATAAACCGATAAACAAAACTAAGGGAGCAATACCCAAAGGTAAAGTTTAACGTACAGTTTGTAGGTGCAACAGATGTATTATAATCAAATATGTGCTCATAAAATCTGTACAATTTAGAAGCTACAATTCTGACTTTAACATTTATCAAAATGAACTACGAAAAGTCACTCTTTTTCGTCATTTTTCGTTCATTTACTGTTGAAAAATGTTGTACATTGATGACTCATTAGGTGTTTAGGCGAATAATAGCTTTTCAAACACCTTGTACATTGAGTGTGTACGTGCATATGTTCACTCATACATATGTGCACATGCACGTGCTAATGATACGTAGTTGATATTTACAGTAAGTTGTTTATTGCTTGTAAGTTACAAAAAAAGGATGCAATGTCAATGCTATTATGATGCTTATTATAGCGGTAAGTATTTGCATTTGAAATCGTAAAAGTTTATACATTTCATAACACTGTTATATGTGAATGTTTGTGAGTAAAGTTGACTGTCTCCTACAAACCTAGAAAAGATTTAACCGGGTTTTTAGAAATACTTTGAGCACGATTGTTTGTCACTAAAAAATGATTTTTACTAGTACAGCAGGACCTCTAAGCAACGGATCATAAAATTTTCCTTTCCTGAGAGATTTTCAATTTTAAAATATCATTATCTGAATTCCTGCAGATGTCGTTTTTTCGATATTTTTTAAATTATACTGCAAATTTAATAAATTTAAACTGAAATGCGATTGGAATAGATTTCCACCAAAAAATCTAATCTGAAAATGTAGGGACAACACCCATCAGTGTGAACCAACTTACTCCGTTTGTCGTTCCAATATAATAAGAAACCTTTTATTATTTATCATGAATTCTTGCATCGTAAATAAAAAAGTTCACATATTTCTACTACTATATACAATATTCAGTTATTCATTGAACAATTATTTGAATTCAATTTCCACATAAGTTCATATGACTACGCCAGGGACTGAGATCATTATTCCATCCAACTCAAATAATCGACAATTAAGTTAATACTAATTATAGGAAACAATATTCTATCTACAGTTAAAAGAAGTGCCAACGATCACATATGGCAAATCCAAAACATATCATCTTGGCAATTTTCCGACTTCTTGCAAACCATTGAATTTAAGCTTAAAATCGAAAATTACATTATGTTTCCAGGATGTCTACCTCTCACAATCATGCTCCACTAAAGACATATAACTTATTATGACAAAACTTTCTCGCCCTGAGTAATTTCGTAAATATTTGTAGCGATCTAAGGGAACCATGTGAAACCATGCACTATCTGCAAAGAATTGAATTTCACATGGATTCTATTCATGGCTGATACTTTAACTCACTCTCAAACAATCAAGAAACATTAAACACGGCCCCCACATTCGTTAAGAAATGGATGAATTTTTTACCGAAATTGCTATTAAATCAACGCTGCGACTTACCTCATCGTATCACTCCCACTCTGAAGTACTACGGAACCAAAATGTAAATTTTAAACACTTGCAGGATAGAACCCATCTAAATAAAATTCACAACCACTACACATATCCAAAAACGGTGGTTTTGCATAAGGACGTCAATGTTTCAAACGCGCTGAACCTCTACATTGAGGATCATTCAAAGAGAAATAATGACAATTGATTTTATTAACAATTTCAAAATCTCAATCGACTATCCACAAACTCGATTGCTACCAATTTTAACATAAACATAAATAATAAAATTTCTTTATCCTTTAATGATACAAGCATAGACTGCGAAATGCTGCTGTTATTCATAAGTTCTTAATATTTGAATATCCATGCAATGACAGAAGTAACGAGAAAAATGGTGTTGTCCTCTCACAAATTACATCAAACTGCAATTAAAAGTCAGTGTGAAGACAATGCATATAATCATTGTCATAAAAATCATGAGAAAAATAAATTCAAAAACCAGTCAAACCTCCATAGGCGAATCATGAAAACACTATAGGAGCCCATACTATAATATGTGCCCTTGTGGGAAATAGAGTAGATGATATAAAAAATTACTAAATGTTAAACTAGCTCACAAAAGAGTTTATGGGCACTGTTTCCTGCAGGCAATAACACTTGTGTTTGATACAGAATCCAAAAAAAACTCAAGTCTTTGAAGGACGCCTTCAAAATAAAGAACATGACAAACAAAAACCAATACTCAAGTGTCATTGATGAGAACAGTGGTGATTATAATGTTCCTATGAATAAGTACTTCGATGAAAAACTTTATAATGATGCAGCTGGAGGCTTTTTCCTTCGAATTATTTCCAATATGATATGAAAACCGATCAGTATGCATGCAGAAAATATATCACCACTCAAGACGCTCTGCTGAACATCACCTAAAATATATACAGTAACAGTGACAAAACGAATGACACTCATTTACTACTGCTTTGTCTCACCAAAGCTTTTGAAGGATCAAACACGAGCAGATTTTACAGAAAAATTCAAATTTTAGAGTCAATGCACTGTGGTTTTAGAGCTATCGAACTGCTATAACGCAATCAGCCTATAAAACTCAAATCACTATTCATACGGAAGAATTTCAGCTTATTTGGATGTTACTGATTCACTTGTGTTTTCTATTTTCATCAACAATTTCCCTCTCTTGCCTTCAAATAGATAATTTCTATGCACACAGATGATGTACAAATTACAATACGTGATCTGACGATACTTCAGGAACACGAAAACAAAGGCTGAGATCCATTTAAATAACTTGCGATCTTGGTACGACTAAAATGGTCATTACCTTAGCGAAAGCAAATGCAGTGAATCATTTTAAGTTTTTACAATAAGAAAACACAATAAGACAATACAATACAATAAGAAAACTGATGAAATTAACTCTTACGTTGGCAAATGATATAATCAACCCACTAGAATGAGTAAAAATTATGGGCATCTGTACTGTATTTCACAGTTTGTAGGACTCACTTTTTTCTAAAATTTTGGATCAAAAAGTCTCCGAGTCTTTTCATCATAGGTGAAGTTGAGACTTCCCATAGGTCTAGGCCAGTGGTTCCCAAACTGTGGTACGCGTACCACTAGTGGTACGCAAGGGCTTTCCAAGTGGTACGCGAACACTTTCGGGGTCATGAACAATTTTTATTTTGTTATATTTTACTTCACAAAAATGTTTACTGCCTGACACAGGATAATCTGGCAACGATTTGCAACTGTTGCCACACACCATCCACCTTGTCCCAGCGGCCCACCGTTAAATTCAAACAGTACACTTACTTAATGCGCTAATTATAATTAGCGCATTAAGCAAGATAAAATGCAACTAATACCACATATTAGCAGCTAATATGTAGTATTCGTTGCATTTTATGGAGAAAAAATAACATATTTTGTGGCTGACGAACCAGGTGGTACGCGGCGACTGTACGGGACCTCCAAGTGGTACTTGATCACAAAGACTTTGGGAACCACTGGTCTAGGCTATTCTTCTCTCTGACGCTCACTAACCCAGGTAACGCACAGTACTTCGTCTTACACGCTGTCTTAGTCGTCGCGTCTTATATCCCGTCAAATTACTCCGCTCTAATCACGGTCAGATAGAATTTCTTATCATTTCAGTATTGCACGCTTTAAGCAAAAACATTATTAATTATATTTCATTTTTAATCCATATCCAAGCACAAGGTTTTACACTGATTGCTGGAAACTCAAACCATAACATTATGTTATATGCAACGTCATCGAAAGTAAACGCCATGATGCAGTTTTAGCTCACTTATGAGTTTAAGTCTGGTGTAAATTGTAAATATCGATATTGTACCACCTACTACAAAGCGATTGAGAAGCTCGTAAGAATTTTATAACAGTTTCAGCACTAGTCTCATAATGTCAGCGTTAAAAATTGAAAAAATGAGTCCATGTTCTGTTAATTGATACTGTAGTTAGTGATACCCCTGAATAAAATTGATCTGATTGTTTAATTTATAAACACAGACATGCTTCGATGACAGTGTATACTTTATTAAATTACACATGGATTGATCATTATTTTCGATTTAAATATGCATTCATTTGTTTACTTTTATTTAATTATGAATGAAAAAGGTTCGGATCCAGCGTTTGAAGCGTAGCTTTGCCGGAGGTTAACATGGCACCAGTTGTTATTCTTTGTTTAGAAAGTTGTTCGTGTTTAGGAGTCTCAGTTTTGGAAACGTTCTAGTACTTGGGAGTTCCATTTTTTGATTTTTTTGTTATTTATTATTACATACTGTTGATCTTTCCATCTTCTAAGCTTTTATAGCACAAGTTCCTTCTCTTTCATCAGCTTGAGAACTGACGAGGCGATAAACTTTCTCTCTTTCCAGAATCGAATATAGACAAATATTACTGTTCTTACTTTTCATATATAACAATGAGTAAACGTTATAGAAATGATCTTAGCAAAGTAAGAAGTTAAAAAGTAGTTGACTAATATTTAAAGTCAATCTGTTCATTTGGTTTTGCATATTCTAAACAAACAACTTCAACAGCAGATGTAGAGATTTAGATTAATTATTTAGTACTCAGTAACATCATTTTACCTAAAACACTTAGTTCCATTTACACCTCTGAAAAAGTGCAAGTACCAGTAGAATTCCAGACCTTTTACCTGTAAATTCAATTATCAGTACCATCCAGGAATATTTGCTAGTATTTCCAAGCACCAGCACGTTCACAGACACAAAAGCTTAAGCGTCCATAATCTAATATACAGGAATATGTGTTTGCTCCTTTATTGATTTCATTACCAATAATGATGTAGGTTTGAGGACCATATTGAGCGAGGAAGAAATTCATCCTAGATAGCACAAGACACTTTGAAAGGCCAATGGTGAAATGAACTTTTCAGTTTTGAAGATAGCCCTCATAACTCAAACTTGTTCTTGTTCAAGAAACTTATGCCTACCACTTAAATAAATTGAGAAGCCTGCTCCCAAAAATGACTACTGTATTCTTAAACGAAAAAAAGATTTATATTATGCATAAAAACCTTTTACAATTTTTTTCCAATGTTTTCTCCACTGGAGCTTCATCTTCTTAAGAATTTGTTAATAATATAAATAATCTGTTCCATGCATTAACAAGTCCTATGAAACATCAGAAAGCCATACGAACTGTATGCTGACAACTAAACAAAAAAAGTGTTTAGACTCTTACAACAGAACTTGATGAGCAAATCAAAGAGGGACATGAATAGTGAAAACATGTACTCTTACGAGTGATGGCAGTGAGTAGTTTGTTTGGAGAGAATTGTGGGTTTTTAGAAAAAAAATGAATTGATTCTCAGTTTGCTGGAATTGATTTCCAAGATTTATCCCTCCTACTTTTCTAGGCAAATCCTTATAGAATTGTAGTATCTGGTCATCCATCACACCTATCTAATGCCATACGCTTGGAAGTAACCCAATCAATCAGTAAAATAATTTTTGATAATATGGAGACATATATACAAAAAGTATGGCCTTATCCTAACAATCTACATCAACTCATGAACAACATTCTAACTAGCGAGTAGGTACCTTCCAAAATATTCGATTTCATTTAATTGGTGTGGAATCAAAATTTTGATTTTTCAACGAACAGATCTGAGTCGTTTATCAAGCATTATTTCGGTCTGGAAATACCTTAGTGAAAATTCATTGAAACGTTTCTCCGATACCCAAAGCAGATATTGAAATCTCTCAAATGTAATCTTTTTGCCCGTAATGAAATTAGTGGCAGCCCACCTACGGCTTTCATGGAGAAAGAATGGGATTTCTTGGAAAAGTGCAATCGAGTCGTTGCGAAACAGCTGCGCAAATGAAATTTTACGGTTCTTTATTCTAGTAATTTTAGAAGTTATGAATTATTTTTACTCTAAAACCGCCAAACATAATTGAACTTAGAAAATTTTGTAAACTAGATCGGAAGAGTATAGATAAATGGTATTTAAAATTTAGCTTGGTAACTCGAAAATACTTCATTTATGTGGTGATAGTAGGGATGTGGTGATAGTAGTGTTAAGGCATGGTGATGTTGAATGATGTGAACATGTAAGGATGTAGGGGATACATTATACAGGATGTGGGAAGGTGAATAGGCATGTGGGGAATGCGAGCAGTTGGGCGACGGACCCAGTAAAAGCCAACCGCAAACGCAAACNTCTCCATATCTCTATATCTCTATAGCTCCATATTTCCATATCTCTATATCTCTATAGCTCCATATCTCCATATCTCTATATCTCTCTAGCTCCATATCTCTATAGCTCTATAGCTCCATAGCTCCATATCTCTATAGCTCCATAGCTCCATAGCTCCATATCTCTATAGTGTGGTGATAGTAGGGATGTGGTGATAGTAGTGTTAAGGCATGGTGATGTTGAATGATGTGAACATGTAAGGATGTAGGGGATACTTTATACAGGATGTGGGAAGGTGAATAGGCATGTGGGGAATGCGAGCAGTTGGGCGACAGACCCAGTAAAAGCCAACTGCAAACGCAAACGGAAACGGAAGCAAGACCGCAAACGGAAACGGAAGCGGAAACAATCAAGACCATAGTGAAAGGAGGGGCCAAAAGTTAGGAGGCGTATTTCTAGAAAACACCACCAGACTATATAAGCAGGATTCAGGAAACCAACGGGGGTCATTACAGCAAGGCAATAATTGCGAGCGACAGTGCTAGGAGCGACAACGATACCACAGCGGGGACTTAGACTGGGGGAATTAGATCTCAACAGCAATGTAGGTTTGTGCAGTCAGATCGGTATTGAGGGGAGGGGGTAGGTATAAGTTTAGAGGTATGAGTGGAATAGGTGGAAAAGTAGTTAAGGGGGAGTTCAAGTTCGAGACTCAGAAGAAGAAGGACGTAAGGAAAGTTGTGATCGCCGGCCGCTATGGCGGCCAGCCAGCAAAGGCGTGCCGTCAACTGTCATCGGAAGTATATTCATCTTTACTGGCGGCGAGACAATAATTCAAAGAAGAAGCTGTGAAGAAACAATTCATCAAAGAGTCACCAACATGTGCAACTCAAGGGAAGATATAGTCAACAACGGCATCATTGTCATCCGAGGAACATCAGTTTACATTTGTAGGAAGAGCATCGGCAACATATAACATTGGTCTTCAACATTAGTGAGAGACATTGGCATCGTCTTCAACATTAGT
>VCRD01008543.1:0-17272 GCA_006783055.1 Trinorchestia longiramus
TATATATATATATATATATATATATATATATATATATATAATTTGTAGGACGCTGAAAATTATGCGGCTAAATTTCTCTATAGCATAAATTCTCCTTTTATTTCCCTTGGAGAAATAATTTTTTTCTTGGCATAGCTGGGATGCATAGAATGAATAACTCAAATAAATGACAGTTTCTATTGTAGTTTGTAAGAGAGAAAGTGAACGCTCACAGTAAGATACCAAGATACTCGCATTTAGTTAGTCCTTTATTTTTTTAAACCTGTTGTTATTTCATGTAATTTCATGTACTAATAATATTATTTCATACGCAAGAGGTAACCTCTTACCTCATTCCAGTCACTGTGTTCTATTCTTCTCACGGCGGACAATTCAATTATAAGTAACTATTTTTCTCCTTTTGCAGTGTTGCAAAGTAATTTCGAAATATGTGATACTATGCATGAGTTACATTAAATGTATTCTCCATGGTTAGTGCTATTAAAATCGGAAAGATTGTACTAACCAAAACAGAAGAAGATGCCCCATCCATCAAAACTTCTATTCATGAGAAAGGACAAAAACAAGTTTGGCCTATGGTGCACTGCGGAAAACACAGAAGGAGTAATTGAAACTGTAGTTGAAGGCAAATATGATGTAATCAGAGTAAAATTATTAGGAATTTTACAACGATCATTACTCTAATTAATTTCAGATAATTTTTTTCCAGAACATGCTTTGTGCAAGCGCACAGTCGATCACTTGCGATCGAGGTGGGCACAGGTCATTCAATCGAGGCTGGATAAGAACAGTCTCCGAGTTCACGTAGGGAAGTTTTGAGCTCAAGAAACTCAAATGGCTTTGCAAGAGAACACTTTCACAAAATTGAGAGCTTTTCATGTGATCCTTTGTCGAGCAGCAGCAGGGACAGAAAAAGGGGCTAAATTTTTTTGTGGTGGGATAAAAATTTTGGTCAACCAACAATAGAAAGTTTTTGTTTCTTAAGATCCGAGCTCTCATCTTAGATGAGAGCATAGAGGGGAAAGATCATTATTGGAACCGATAGCTTTGGGATAATGTTTTTAAATGCAATTTTTTTCAAAATATCGTTTCTACGCTGCAGATAACATGCAGTAGTTTTTCAATAATATTTATATAATCAACAGTTAATCAATTTTGAATTGTGAAAGTGTATGTTATAAACGTTTTGCATTTGTACCATCTTGAAATACACGGGAGCACTAAAAGCAAATATTAACTTAATTGAATAGCAATTAACTTTAATAAACAGCAAATATTTATTTAGATATTTTTGAACAGAATATGAAGTAAAGAAGTTTTTCTATCGAACATGCATTATTTAAAGTATTTCTAAACAACTTTGTGTCTATGAAATTAAATCATTCGTTTTTGTGCTTGTCAAAGTTGCCTTTGTGAGATGCGATCACATCGCTTATGAGGCTCATAGGATCAAGGTATTGTTAGTTCAAGGTATTCTGAAGTAACGAGAAGGTGGATATAACAACAACGACATTAAGTTCTTTATGAGTTTCTGATCACAAACATACACTCACTTTGAAGCCCGTATCGATGAGATGATATTCATGCTCACTTCAGAAGTAGTCGTCAAAACTATCTCACCACAGTAGTGTGGAGATACTGGAATGCTTGGTGTAAACACCGTACAGTATTTTCCAATAGTCGCATGCATGTTCTGAATGTCTCCAAGACTAATGCAGTCTTTTACTACATCTCATCGCAAAGCCTTAAGCAATGAAGGGAAATTCAGTAAACTAATCAAAGCCTTTATGTCAATTTGATATTGTGATGAAATTACTACAGAATAATTTTGACGGGCTTTATAAATTACGATTAAATTTTTATTTAGATCCCTTTCAATGTCACAATGCTTTAGAGTAAAATTTTTAGTAATGATTACCTGAATTCAGTGTCATTGAGTAGATGTCAAAATCTACCAATTTATTAATGAACTATATATAGTTACCACCGCTAATTGCCATCTTCAATATTTCGAACTATATAAAGTACAACCGCTGAATGAAATTGATTTGTTGGAGACTATATTTAGTCACCGCCGCTAAACAACATAGGAAAGAAGTGTATAACTACGGGAATTATAGTGTGTTTTTTATTTTTTACGTATATGAATGATTATACGGAATATTTTATTGGAAACAACTTTTAATATCTAAAGTTTGTTTGAAAAATGAAGTTTATTAAATACTTATACATGTCCTTTTTCAATAGAGATCAAAATATCATATCTTTAAAAAATTGCAATCGAAATTATTAGAAAAATATATAAAATATTTTCAATACAGTTAAATAGTATATCCTCGAAAAAACCAATACTGGGAAAAATATTCTAATTGACATTCATCGGCATTATATTTCATATCCAACAGGAAGGCATTCGAAAGTGTGAAATACTTTGAAGCAAGCACAGTGTAGAATAGAATAAGGCAATAGAAACGAGCCGTTTGGCCTATTCTTGGTTCAATACCGAAGTCCCATGCCGTGTTATGCATAATGAGATCTTGCAGATGTCGCTGCTGTATATAGTTTTTTAATCGTCTTTCGAAGAGAACAATAGCTGCACATTCTCTAATTTTTGGTCTCATTTCCGTCTTCATTCACATTTACGGTTGGGAAAGATCTCCCTGATAGCCGCCCGGGGCCAGAATCTAAACTAACAACACTTGGTGTACGCTTCCAATAGACATCATTTTGATGTTTTTTGAGAAGTCTATTTATAGGTTGTAGGTTGAAAAAGAGGAATGTTATATGAACATCATTCTTTTCTGTATATGCAATGACAGTTTTGTATGCATATTTCAAACAGTTTGAAAGCAATCTTTTTGTAGTACTTTTTCATTTTTCCTGACGAGTGAAGCGCTTGATGTGATTTGATCCATGAGATCCACTGCAGCCATATGTTTGTTTATAGTTAATTCAAACTATCTGCTTCATAGTTTCTTTTCTAGCTACAGTCATTTCTTTCATGTTATGGTCAAAATTAGTACTTAACATATATACGCCTTTTTTGTCCTTCTATTTCAAATGCATCATTTTCCATTTAAATTGTTGTACTGTCTCTCTTTTCTTCAACTTCTTGTTGCGAACCACAGGAGACAGATTTTTCCGGTTACATCGTACTGTACCAACAGCATCAGTACTGTTTTTCAGCAATATGGCATACAACTCTGGTGAAGCATAATAATTGTCGATGCCAAGACAGTACCCTTGGTTCAGCAGAAGCTCTAACAAATGCATAACTACTTTGGAACGCTGTGTTATGTTGTCAGCTACATTCTCTGTTGTAATAAGGTAGTCGGTTTCCTTCCCAGTGTTTATCATCATATTCCAAACATAGCCCGTCGCGGATTCGGCAAGCATAAATGATTCCATCCCGAATTTTGCTCTCCTGAGGTATGTATCTTTTCCATCTTAGCCTTCCTTTCCAGAGTAAGAGAGATTCATTTATGCTAATGTTTATTCTGGAATGTAATTTGACTTGAACTTGGACACAAACAAATCTAGCAGTTTTCTTATCTTATACAAATGATCATTGTTTTTCTCCAAAGCTGAGAAGTGTAAATATTTCAGAATCAGTTTGAACCTATCTCGTGACATAAATTTTCCAAAAATGTGTGAATGGAGCAGTGGGTTTGTCGAATGATCATCTATATTAGGTTTATTTACTATTCCTTGAAGCACTACAACGGTAATTACAGTACGAATTTCTCCATTTGTATCATGCCACAACAGATCACGGCTTTTTCTTGTTAGTTTACCTGCCAGTAGTTTTACATTTATAAATTTTGCAGCATATTTGTTAGTTTCATCTACTATAAATTCAATTATTTCTCCACCAATGAATGACTCAAATATTTCATATGGGTTTGTATCATTTTCAAATTGAATTTTTACACCGGAATTACCAATGAAATCAAAAGCATTTCTATTACTATGAGAAGTGTCACACCATAAATTATGTTGATTCTCATCAACTTCAGTATTTTCATCGTGATTGTCATTCTCAATTTGTTCCACGTTTCCATCATTTGGTTCACTGTCACTATTTGAATTGTCAGATGGTACAGAAGAAATAGATTCCATGTCATCTATGAATTCATCATTCATATCTATCTCATCTAACATCTCCATCAATCTAGCAACATCATCATCCTTTGAAAGATTTAGTTTCCTTTTTTTGCATACCATTACATTAGTTTCCTTTTTTTGCATACCATTACAAAGTGTGAACATATAAATATGAATAATCAGCAATAATATATGAACAATCTGTAAAAATATTTAAATACTCTGCAAAGAAGCGTAAATTTTTAACACTTACACATGAAAAGTAATAATGAAGGTGTTGAATGAAAATAAAAAACAAGGCGGCACAGAGAAGGGATGTCAGCAAGCAGTTATTTCTCTTTGATCAAATTTACTTTAACATCATATAAATCTAAAGTTATATAATTATAATAACACACAAAACGAAAACTATGTCTTATATGCACCAAGAAATAATTTTTCAACATCAATATGTCAAACAAAAAGGCACAACACAGCACTAAACAACATAGCGCTGGACATGACCTTATTATGCTGATGTAACAAGATACATCAAGGTTTATGATATCATCAAAACAATTGACAAACACCCTATTTTCTTCCTGAATTATATTTAGTTACCACCGGTTGATTGCAACAACAAAAATAGTTAATAAACCATTTATAGTACAACCGCTAAATGGGACCAATATTTGGAGGAACTATATATAGGACAACCGCTTGGAATGGGTTAAACAATACTTTCCATTTAAGGATCAAAACACACATGTTCAATTTTGCTGTTATAAAGTGTCAAGAAGTTTCAAGTCTGTGACGTTGGCTGTCACGTGAATGAGTGAGGTGACTGTGATGAAGCAAGCGTCCAAGCATCATGGCAAGACACGGCTTGTCTCAACTGAAATTCCCTCCCATCAGCTTTCCTATCACTGCAGCTTTTCGCTTCCCATCTGCTGCAGCTTTTCCGCGTGATTGCGTGTGTGCACTGACTCGCAGACGGCGTACACGCATGACACCATTTTAAAATTTGCATACGCTTTAATGAAAGCTTTAGCAATATTTTATTTTGCTGAAAGAGCACTGAACTTTGTAGTGACACATGACGGATAATAACGTTTGCACACATGACAATTTTCTGAGACGAGATTATTATTTTCCATCTGTTCGTAGAGCAACGTCGATAATTTGCAGTTCAAGTGTTTTTGAATTTGCTTTGTTCTCAGAACTTTCATTGAACCCAATTACAGTTTATAAACATTTAGAACTTCTGTGATTGGTATTCTGATGTCAAAATATTTGTTTCAAGAGCTACAGCCCTGGTTGCAAAAAATTATTACCATTTTACTGTCTAATATGTATATAAATTGAAATATTACATAGAATTAGGGCTTCTGATGTCGAATAACTTTTCTTTTTATGTATCGATTTTTTGTTTTATTATGCTGTTCTGTAAACATTAGAGTCTCATACAACAGTTTGGCAGTATTACGATGTGTATGAGGGCGCTGAATTTTTGAGAACTGCGAAACTTGCTTGGATTAGCGATAAGTCAACTTAAAAAGTCAGAACAGTTGTTCCAGGCTGACCACAAGCTCCGATATTGAGCTGTCAAGAGTACACCCGCAGGTGTGTTAGAAAATAACAATAAGTTTTTTAGCACGCTTGAACAAGGAAAGAAATACGCATGTTTTCGTGGTGTACGAAGCTGACAGTGACGTGACTTGACGGGAGTAGAGGCGAGGGAATACTATGACCGGAAAAAACGAGAGCAGAAAATATAACTTTTATAAAGATTATGTAGGAAACAAACTCTGAAAAGTATATGATAATTGATGGTGAGACAAACACAAATTGTGTTCATGACAATGGATTGAGTGCTTATAATATAAATCTTGTATAAAGTCACGCTCAAAATATACTGCTACCCGCACATGATCTTCATGCAGAGAGCAAGTGAGGGACAACTGAACAGAAATTCTTGCGTGCAAATTGCTTTTGTGACCGAGCATGCTAAGCTCACACACTCAAAATTGTTTGTTTAAAAGCTCTGCAAGATTCAGATTTTTTCACTTTTCGGGCTATTTCAAGGCGCTTTCTGAATTCTTTATTTCTTTGGATGCTGTTGAGCATTGAGATGATATCATTTAAATGCAACCACGTTTTCTGAGCTCATGAATAAGTGATTCCACGGTCTGACCAGAGGAGCAGTGTTAAACTTTGTCACTACCAGCTGTCTCGAGAGTAATGTTTCTATGTCAAAACAATGCATACATATATATATATATATAGTATATATGTATATATATATATATATATATATATATATATATATATATATATATATATAGAACATGCTATGTTATTCGTACATTCATTCATACTCAGGACTTAATATGCATGTAAACGTGAGGTAATATTTTTTTCTCCTATCTATGACGAAATTAAGTCTTCAGTTCCAAAAGAAAAGTCAACTATTCAAAATGCTTAAATGGCGTGTTAGGCTGTCGGCAATAATAAATTAATGATGTCACTCCATCAGACTGTGTTATTCATGCAACACTTTTTGATATTGGACGTTTCTTGGATTGCTGTCTACTTCTGAGAGATTGGGTAACATTACTACATAGAAGCGACCCATTATCTGCGGGAACGTTTCATGAACATTATTCCAGGGAACATCTGAAACATCTTATGATCATTATGCCAGAAACATCTTATGAACATTATTCTATAAGCATTTTATGAACATTATTTCAGAGAACATATTATGAACGTTATTGCAGGATGGATTCTGATATTCAAGTTTAAGTTAGTGTTTTCGGACAAATAATAACACTTTGAAGCACGATATGTCGGCTATTATGTTTCTCATATGGAACCAGATTTTCTATTTTAGACAAGCATAGAAAGATATCTTTTGAATTACGTGAACAATTTTTCGCAAACAGTCCTGGTTGGACAGGCAGTTAGTAGCAAAGAGAGCCTTCAGATGAACAGGACAGGTCTGGTCTTAACTACAGCGGTTTGGATATTTTTGCCGAATTAATAGAAACAAGTACAAAAGAGAAGTCCTTATTTCATTAAGCTCGTTTACATCCAAAGCTCGCAAACATCTGGAGCTGTTATTGAGTTTGTGAGGAATGCTTTAATTTGAAGTACGAGAGGAGCTAAAGTGAACAGGTCTCCTGATGTCATTTTTACTTCACTCAAGATGCCTAGTACGATGACTATGATCGCTATAACATGCGATTTTGATCTTTATTTAATAGATTGATCACTTTATTTCCAGCTTCTAGCTCCTCAGTGGTGTTTAGTATCTGAAAGCGTTATGGGGATGAGATTCACATATTTTAATTGACATACAGCATGTGTTTGCACAAATAATCAGATATGATGTTGAAAGGGAACAAAAGAAAGTGTGGGCAATCAATATACTTTTATAATGTTAACAGAATTACTACTTTCTAACTAAAGAAGTGAGTTTTTTCCAAGGAATTGTGAAATCTGATAACTGCAAGGCTTGTGTAGTAGCTGCACATCATGAACACAAGCTCTGTTTGGCGTGAAAAAATAACAGTTGTAAGGCGCAGTTGCTCATTGTTGAAGCAAAACTGTCAATTTATAAAACTAATAGTTTCAGCGTCGAAAACTGTAGTTGATTCATTTAAGAGCCATCAAAATTCTGATTCAAAACTTTCAAAATGATGCAGGCGGATTACGATCTCTTCAATCATATACTGCTACTAACGAAACATTTTTCACATAAAGGGGCAGCAGGACTAAAACATATACGTAGACCATAAATATAATTATTTGACACATTGGCTAATTTTCTAATATCACTATCATGATATGAACTGTACTGAAAATGAGCTCATTTTTTCCAATGCTTTGAATTTGATAAAACTGGAAGCTTAACTTGTTCACGAAGCGCTGCCACACTAAAAGTAATCACTTCTAAGGGTTTTAGTTAATTCGTGATTGAAAAATGTGATTCAAAGGGAAAATGATGATTTGAGACACAGGCTTCTTGAAAATGATATTCCTTCTTATTCTTTCTTTTCTCTTTATTCTCTCTTATTCCTTCTTTTATTTCGTCTGGTTCTTCATACTTTTTATTCATATTCTTATATTTTCTCTTACAATGCTTGAGAAACTAATCAGTTAATTTTGTATCTATTTCTTATCTTGTTCAGCTCAAAAGAAGTGCGTATAAAGGTAAAACATTCTATTTAAATTGATTATTTAACTTATACATTTTATGTTCAAACAATTGCGAATATCGCCTATGACATATTACCTTGCTCGTAGCGATATATAATTATTTATATACTTTCTTATCCACCGATTTCGTTTATACAACCGTAGTTTTACAAAGATTAGATTTTTAATAACATTTTCCTTTTTTTATGCTAGTAATGATTATATCATTTGCCGCCATCGTGGCGAAGGAAAGCCTCTGAATTTTGGAGCCATCTTTACGTCTCTCGGTCTGATGAACAAACCTTATAGTCCCAACTTGCTTTTCAATCTATTTTTATAGTTTAGACTTGCCATTGCCGCTTCCCTTCAGGATTGCAAGAATGGGAGGATCCTCTCGAAGGCCTCCAGTGAAATGGTCGACGGAAGTCTTGAATTTCAAAGTCTAAAGTTTGTAAGCAAAAGAGACCAAGTGTTTACTCTACGGAAATAAAGACCCGTTGATGGGATTAAGACCGAATGCTCACGGGGCTAAGGCTTTTCAATGCATATTTATCGATAATAATATAGCATTTGAAAAAAAATTAATTAGGTATCAATTAGTTTGTGATATCCGTTCTTATTTCAAATATTTAAAATTTATTTGTAGGTTCTACGAAGGAAATTTAATTTGGTCAGGTACAGAAATTTATTGTAACACATTTCCACAAGAGGGAAAGCATCAAATCAAAAAAGCGGTACTCAATCTTTTTCGTTCGAACGCATCTTTTTCAGTGAGTCAAAATATTTTTCATTTTTTTTATGAGTGACAGAATAAACTTCGGTTGAGATGCGTGAATGTATGAAACGTCAAATAAAAATTTAAATATTTTAATTCAAATTGGTGAGGAGCTGAAAGCGCCAGCCAGTCCTTGTTTCTCTTACATAGCTGTTGCATAAGATGTTAAAATCTGAAATCTTGGATGATAAAACAAGGACTGGATTAGGAGTCATGATGATGGCGAGAAGAGTACAAAGAGAAGTACAGGGAGTCCTCGGGTTACGAACGAGTTCCGTTCTTACAGACGTTCGTAAGCCGGTTTGGTGCATAAATCAGAACTTAGGCCTGTACGCCACGGAAATATGCACTTACATACGGAAATTATATAAACTAATGATAAGAACATGTATATATATATATGAAATATATATATATATATATATATATATATATATATATATATATATATATATATATATATATAAACAGGACGTGCACCGCCATATAGCTTACTACGCTAGCGGAGGCCATTGCATTCTTTGTAACATAATATTTTTTATCGGACAAATTGGTCAAAAATTACTTCTTTCAAGCAATAGAAGGGATAATAAGGTTTTACAGTGAATTTTAAATGGTTTAAAGCACTGTGATGCTTTGAAATACCAATTTTAAACGGACTTAACATTTATTATATGAGATTAGTGGCCACTTTATAGAAAGCCGAGTTGCTGCAGTTTTAGACTTTACAAATTGATTATAGTTAAATCTTTTCCAATGCAAACAACCAAACATACAAACATTCATGCATATAAACAAACAGACATAGAAGCAAAAACCTAGCAAACTGAAGCGATTAGTCAGCCAACCGGGCTTTCTTTACAAAGGTCTGAAGAAGGACTGCCTTTTTCTGCTGGTCTTTCTCTAGGTTATGGAGTCCATTCAATAGAACATTTGCCAGACGATGGAACATCTTGGGACAGTCAATGTCAATTCCACTGAAATCATCAGACTAGGTCCTTTGTGCAGCGACTTCATCATGACACGCAGCATAGAAGTGGCCTTGCAGTCAAATGTTTCCCTCAGCACCTGGTCCTTGTCAATAGATGAAGTGATGTACTGCAGCTTGCGTTTGCATGACAGCACCAAAAAGTCTCTGAGCTGTTCATACTTACACTTTGGGTATGATTGAAGAGGAAAACAATAATCATTCATGGAAAACTGCTTCTGTAATAAAAGTTCCAACTGATGTGTCAAAAATACCAACTTTTTCACCTTCTCGGTGTCGACACAGGCTGATGTGTGAGCTTGACGAAGAGTGACAACATTTTGGATCGTTTTGTCAAACGGGATGTCATAGTGCATTGCCAAGCGCAAAGTTTCGTCGAACTGAGTATACGATCTCAAACCATTGTTGGGATGAAGTATCTTAAACAGTGGTACACTAATGCCGTTCTTGAACGCACTGAGCGTTAGTGGGGAGCACAAAGTGGGCTTGTTTTCGACAATCACAGACAAACAAACAAAACAAAGACGTATATTTCCAATAAAGTTGGTACATAAGAAATGTAACAGCATCGGTTTTTAAAGATGCCTTATCATAAAATCCTTAAGTGGTAAGTATTCTATGCATAGTATCATAGATGATAGAACAGCAGTACCTACGGGTATACGTAAACATTCACATCACGCAATGAACGCTAAATATACATGGGGAAACAAATGAAACTTCGCTTTTTCAATGATGACTTAAGAGGTAATCATTGGTGATACATATAAATTTTGACGTGGTAGGTATTATACGCATTTTAGGTGATAAGCGAAATATTTTCTTTAAGTACAGCTTAGACTTGACATCATTACATTTAACTGAATTGGATGTTTAACATCCGAGAAAGACCGAAAAAGGGAAATTATGAGAGCAAAAACTTAAAACATAAAGCTG
Source organism: Trinorchestia longiramus (assembly GCA_006783055.1). Classification (NCBI taxonomy): domain Eukaryota; kingdom Metazoa; phylum Arthropoda; class Malacostraca; order Amphipoda; family Talitridae; genus Trinorchestia; species Trinorchestia longiramus. The sequence goes on from VCRD01008543.1 coordinate 10,983, forward strand.
TGATTGTTATTAAATTGAAATTCTATTTCCTAATTACTTCTTGACCGTATAGTATGGCTTGCTGATGATCGATTTAATTTAATCATTATTACAGTTATCTGTATATATCGTGTTTAATATGAACGGGCGTTACATATCAGAGAAAGAGAGTAAAAAATAAAATATAACAGTGAATGCTGCATTCACTGAAGTTGTCGGTCATGAACAAACACACAAATCTTTCTTTCGATGTTGAAATAATCAAGTTCTTGTACTGCTTCTGCAGGTTACGTTCAGGTTTGAAAGCATCAAATGAAGTAATCTTATCCTTCAGTTGTTGGTCTTCAGCTTTCGCCGGCTGAGGTGTGAGTTTTGGAGATGGCAGACATGAAGCAGGCACATTGAAGATACTGTGCAGCGCCTGTTCTCCTTATTGTAATTACCCCGACAGTTCACAACCCCTCACTTGTTCGGCATTTTTAAACATATAATTAGCAATAAACTTAGTAAACAAACAGTATCCACTTAGAAATGCAGCAATGTGCCTCGAAACAAACAACAATCTCCGATTCAAACCGAGCGACAGACTACGACAATGTTCGCACTATGACAAATGGAGGATAACTGAACGCAGTGAACTGGCCTCCGCTCCAGCAGTCAGCTACATGGCGGTGCACGTCCTGTTTATAGTAGTCCTTGATATATATATATATATATATATATATATATATATATATATATATATATATATATATATAAACCAAATTTAGTGTTCTGACTGGTAACCTAAGAGACAGGCTTATTAGGAAGAGCCTGCCATAGAGCCTGGACGCCGGAGCGCGGAGAAGACAACGAAAGCTATGATGCAATCCAATACTGATTGAGCATTTTCTCGTTTGTGCGTCGCATTACCATGTATCCAGCCGCGCGAGCAAACCAACTAGTACTACGCTCAGTTCGCAAGCTGCGAACTGATTGCAGTAAAGTGGAACATGAATTAATAGGATTTATGGGTGCTCGTTCGTAACGGCGAGTTACCGTAAGTCGAAATGCCGTAAACCGGGGACTCCCTATGCATGCATCCCAGCCCGTCTTTCGCCAACTCCTAACTGGTAACATGTGGAGCAGACCATTGCTACTCTTTAACCAGTAACTCCAATGTCCACTGTTCTATATTCTGTGGTCACTGTCTGTATTGGCGCTTGAGAAAATGATTGAATTGGTTATGGAAATATTTGAAAAATTAAAATATACTAAAAAGACTCAGGAGTAAGCACAATTTCTTTTGCGATCATGGAAGAGTATAAATGTGTTCACAGAATGAAGGATAGGCTTTTCAGTTTTCCGTCGATTGAGCTCCTGCTGTTAAATACAAAAGCTCCTTAGCTTCGATCATTAATGCATCTTTTAATGCATCTTCCATGATTGTGCACGTACAGAGATTGCTTTTCAATATTCTTTACACATTTTTTTTTTCGAACAACATGTTTCGGATTTCATTTAAAACTCAAGTTATGATGTAAATTTCCTTAAAAAGTGTCATAAATAGGGGCAGAATGATGTGACCTGCAATTCATAGACATTCATAAAGACATCCATGATTGCGTTGCGCTAATCTACACATACATATACGTCCCATTCACTCTCATCCCTAATTTCTTGTTAAAGCAAGTTTCTAAATGAAATAGATTGAGGCCAATTACAATTTACGGTGATGAGCATTTGCAACTGCGACTGCTGCAACATGCCATCTAGTGAGTCGGAGTTCACTGCTGCTGCTGATGATCCACACAACACACGAGTTTTGCTGATGCAGTCGTCAGTTGCAGTATCTCAAGGGGGCGTTTCTGGAGAACTTCGCTGCTCCTGACAAACGATCGTGTGCTCAGGAAGACATCAACTAGAGATCCTTTGAGAAGAGTTATGGACACGAGCAGTCACAGAACAACATGGGCATTCTGTATACATTGACTGAGTTTCCCTGGTTCATGCCAGAACATTCAACGACTAAATCTGTACTGATGTTACCATTTTATGCATAACTGTTTAATTCGTACATTTTGATATGAAACTTCTGAGTTAGCTCAGTCAGTGCAATCAGGTCTGAGCTGGAATCTTAAAACAGCAATGTAGTTGTGTAAAATTCATTCAAACCAGTCACTCAGAAAAGAACATACCTCAAAGAGAAACGCTGGCGTCCGTCACTTTTAACAGGTCGTGGAGATCGATTTGCAGTTTATTTTTATTTTACGTCCTATTATCAGTTCAGACATAGACTTTTCTTCGGTAACGAATGAGATTAGTTCTTTGCAGTCTCGGTACATAAGAGAATTGAAAAAATTGCTCCGTAAAATCTAAGAAAATAGATATTTGAAGCATATTTTTTGCGTATTACTCACCTCTAACCCCGTCAGGCGTGTCGCTCATTGAACCCTTATATTATGCAATTATATTATAATAAAATATTTTACTTGCTAAATATTTTCAGAAAGTGCATGACCTAGCTACGGGTAAAATTTATGAAAGTATGCAAGCTTATGTTACCATTTAACTTATTTGTTTCTGATTTAATCTCAGTTGTTTTCCGTCTGCGTGCTTCAGAACGTCTTGAGTTACTGACGTTTGTGAGGGTGACTTCATTCGGCTTACGTATAACCGTTTTATAAGGATATAGTTATTTTGCGGCAGAAAAAATCTTAAGCAATGTTTTTTAATTTTAAAGGAAAGCCATAATCCATCTGCAATATTAGTTTTTTCAATTTATTGGCTTGTGTTCAAAAACTGAACAACTGAGTCGTTTTCTTGCATTTCCAATTCTATTTTGGTGCTATTGATCTTGCAGCCCACAAGCCAGTGTAATGCTTTCAAGAAAAATGTTTCCATTTATTAACCATATACTATATTTCTTCAATCGTAAGAAAGTGAAGGGCTCGTAAAGAATCTATCAGCGAAGGATTGCTGGAAGGTGCGAAATCACGATCGTAGGCAGGATGCTTCTGCTCCTATAGACCCGAGTGGTTCAGAGTTTCAACGGCCTCACCGGTTTATGTAGACTAATGAACATTCGCATGCAGCAGTAAAATTTCCTTTGACAATTGGTTTAAGCTTTTGGTGCAAATTGTTGGCTACTTAAAAAGCTCTGTTGTATTCAAACTATTAACTCACCTTCCGAATACAGAAATCTGATTGCAACTCTGTATCCCTTTTAAGTTCATGCCGTCCTTAGAACACACATGTTTCTGACAGTAGCGAGAAAATATGCACGTAAGACGACAAGGATAATGAAAAAGATGGGTAGAAGGTAAACATATAAAAAAATGAACGCAATTAGTACAGCAATTTTTTGAGACTATTCAACATTGCATCAAACCAAAAACCAGGCAGGGAGCACCAATAAACTGCAAACAAAGACAGAACAACTTTTGTTGTACAATTCATTGAACTCAGTCTCATCCAGGTGAAATTAGAATGTGTTTGCTGCTTACTTTAGCATACGAAAAACGAAAAGCAAAATTAAAATTGTTTCCATTAGATCTTATGCCTAAAATATCACAGCGACTCAATAATGTTTTAAAAGTCGTTGTGATATTTTAGGCATAAGCACTAATGGAAATTTTTAATTTTGCTTTTCGTTTTTCGTATGCTAAAGTAAGCAGCAAACGCATTCTAGTTTCAGGCTATTTGATGAATAATAAAATATGCCACTAAAATAGTGGAGCTTATTTAGTTACAAAGGAAGCAAAACTAGAAATCTTTGGACATGCGACTGAAAACAAAGAATCAACCAGTTTCAGGCTCATACTCCTGTTAAGTAAAGGGTGTGGCAAAAGTCACATGATATATTTAGAATTAATTTATGCAAAACCTACTTGAAATAGAAACTTCGGGTAAATTGCAAACGAAAGAGAGGGTTTTGGAGTTTTTATTTAAATAGGATATCATCCAAATGTCCACCATGTTGGTTTATGCACACGCACATTCTTTCCGTAACAGAATCCATCACCTTTCTTAGCATCTCGGGAGGAATGTTGCGAATCTCTTGAGAAATGTTCTCTTTAAAATGTTCCAAAGTACAAGGCCTATTAATGTATACTTGTAACTTTAAGTACCCCCGTAAAAAGAAATCCAAAGGGGTCAAATCACAAGATCTAGGAGCCCAAGGAATATCACCAAAACGTGAAATTAATCGATTTGGGAAAATTGTCTTCAAAAGTTGAATTGATTCCTTTGCTGTATGGGCTGTTGCACCATCTTATTGAAACCACATATTCCCATCTTGAATTTGAGGTCTTAAATATTCTGCAATGAATTTTCGATATACAGCTCCAGTTATAGTCGCAGTTTCTCCATTCTGATTTTCAAAAAAATAGGGACCAATAATCCTTTCACTTGTCATACCGCACCAGACAGTAACCTTTTGTGAGTGAAGTTGGATTGATTGCAAATCAGAATGGAGAAACTGCGACTGTAACTGAAGCTACACATCGAAAATTCATTGAAGAATATTTAAGACCTCAAATTTAAGATGGGAATATGTGGTTTCAACAAGATGGTACAACAGCCCATACAGCAAAGGAATCAATTCAACTTTTGAAGACAATTTTCCCAAATCGATTAATTTCACGTTTTGGTGATATTCCTTGGGCGTCTAGATCTTGCGATTTGACCCCTTTGGATTTCTTTTTATGGGGGTACTTAAAGTCAAACGTATACATTAATAGGCCCCGTACTTTGGAACATTTGAAAGAGAACATTTCTCAAGAGATTCGCAACATTCCTCCCGAGATGCTAAGAAAAGTGATGGATTCTGTTACGAAAAGAATGCGCATGTGCATAAACCAACATGGTGGATATTTAGATGATATCCTATTTAAATAAAAACTCAAAAACCCTTTCTTTCGTTTGCAATTCACCCGAAGTTTCTATCTCAAGTAGTTTTTGCATAAATTAATTCTAAAAATATCATGTGACTTTTGCCACACCCTATACTGTATTTGCTCAATATACAGTGCCAGCTCATAATGCAAGGCAATGCTTGTAATATATGTAGATCTTCTACAACGTTAGCAGAGCAACAAAAATGAGAAATACATGCATTAAATTCTCATGGTGGCTTTCAACGAATGGTATAAAATATTCTCCTCTGAAAGACGACTGCTACGTAAGTCCTGCCGAGGGTTTACGTTTTACGAGTATTTGAAATGAAATCGTACGAACAGTATTTTTTCTGTCGTATGTTGTGTCTCAGGAGAGTGACAGCTGCAGATGAGTTGAGTTCTAAAGCTTCCTGTTCAGGTGTGCAGGTTTAGCTGGTGACATGTGTAGGATCCACATGTAAAACCTTCTTATAGTTTTATGGTTCCACATTAGTAACTCACATTCTCTCCATTTATTTTCGTGCCACGGCTTAGAAGCTTGTCCAAGAATTCTAAGGAATGACAATATTTATTACAAATATTATACATATTTGATCTTCACACTCATCTTAGTCAACAAACACTTAAAAATTGATAGTACGCATTTTTTTTATTTGTTCATATTACTTGGTATGCAAATTTTCTGCCATCCATCACCAATCTTTGCCACTTGGTGTTTTCCCTCAGAAAAAAGGTGTCTACAGGCAAAAAAAAGCGGAAATCTGTTTTTCGAGCATCGTTACGTGGGTCGTTAATCAAGTCATCTTTCCATCCTCATTTCTTGGGCAGGAGCATTGGAGAAAAATTGCGCGCAGGAGCTGGAGGGAAAGTGGAAAGGAAAAAGGAAGGTAATTTGAAGGTGATGAGAATAGGTGCTGGAAAGGGATGGGATTTTGATGATATGCAGAGAGTAATGAAGATAGGAGGGGCAAATAGAGGCAATAGAGGAAAGACAGAGAGAGGAGAAGCAAGGACAGGTGGGTTGTGGATAAAAATAGTCATGGAGGACTGAACGATAAACGAAACTTGACTTGAAAAACTAGTAAAGAAAACTGGAGATAAAAGTGTTGCTTTTTGGAAATTAGAGTCATTGTAATTATACACTATGTTGACTATTTGGTACTGTTGATATTAGCTGCTTCTATTTATTTAAAAAGCATCAGTCCAAATATAAAAACAATAGTTCATGCAAGTAGAGGCGCTTGATACGAGTAATAACAATTTACTAAAAGTAACACCGTAATTTGGCCCATATTTTTTGACACTAGATTCCAGCATCAAAATTTTTGTCCCATCCCTAAGGTAGGAAGCGGTGATGAGATGAAGACCGATGATGAACTGAATTATTTCAGCAATTGTAATATGTAGAAAAAGGGTGGTGGAGGGACAATATAA
>VCRD01008544.1:0-13559 GCA_006783055.1 Trinorchestia longiramus
GGATGGATGGATGGATGGATGGATGGATGGATGGATGGATGGAATTCATTGTTGCATTGAGGTTCACAGATTTGTGGTCTTCATTTCGAAATATTATTACCGAATAATTATCGAAGTTATTATCCGACCCAAGAATGGGCCAGAAGGTTCGTTCCTATAGCCTAATTCTATTCTATTCTATTCTATTCTATATAATGTTTTTGTATTTTATTTCCTTAATCGTATTATTCCTGATTGTTCCAAATTACATAGTTAATGTGTGTCGTATTATTTTTATGCTTAATTGGTGATCTCAGTTTTGATTCTTATTAAAGTTTTGGCCCTTGTTGTAAATCAACCAACGACGAAAGAACAGCTTGTCATTCATCTCTAAGTTCATCGCGGGGGTACCGTGATCCCTGCAGCACCGTGAAATGCTATTCGAGTGTTACGAGGCAGGATATTACATGATGATTTTGTAATAAATCCTAGCAATATATGTGATCCAGTTTGATATTATTCTAATTTTAGTGATGATAAACTAATTGTGGTAATTTGCATTCCTAATAAAAACTTTAAGATCTGAATTTTTAGGTGTGTATTGCACAAGAAGGCAAAAAATGAAAAAAGCAATTCTTAATCCCTTATTCAATTAGCACCGATTTTGCAATTCAAAATTGTTTGTAAAGTTATTGTGAATAAAATCATCCTGAATATAACAGCTCATGTATATGTTATTTTTAAGCTTGAAGTTCCAGGGTAAACATGTACTAATTTATTTTAAACATAAAATATGTCGCTGCTATTGTCAGCTGAGATTACTTACTTCATGCATAAAACGCTGTAAAACCATGTCAGACCTGTCAGACAGAGTAAAAATCTCTTCCAGTTGGGAACAGGAATAAAGGACAAAGCACTTTCTTCTGTTACATTCACAAGGACAAATCAGTCTGCCTGTTGAAAGATTTCGTTGGAGGAAGTTCAGGGGAAAATTAGACTCAATTCTATGAGAATTGCTACTCTCCACAAAACAGATCGTGTCTACGATGAACGATTCAGATTTTCAACTGATGCAAGGAATCGTGACTATTTAAGGCGAAAGCAAGGGATACGTACAGGTGAATTTTTTTAGGGTAGAATCAATCAAAGCCTAGTTTTGATTAGTAATCATTTAAAAATTCTAGACCGTTTAAGGGCTGAGAAGGTCTTAACTACACATGTATTTATTCAAAAAAATTTAGTTTATGATAAAATACCTTCCATCTTATGATTGAAGGAAATCATTTCTGAACTGTTATTTTAAACTAGTTCGAATTAGGAGGGGTATCGTATTGGTTAGTACTGTCCTGAGTAATTAAATAAAACTGACTGACAATAATGGTATCATGATATTTAGTTGTATGAACCACACCTTCAGACCACCGCACATTGTCTTAAACATCAAACGTAATTTTATAAATACTTGAATACCTGTGCAGATTTTATCAATAAAAGTTAGTATAAAGTAGATAGCATGGAAACGAAAAATCAAATCAGAACACATTGTAATATTTTTCTCTATAATACAATTGTAAAGGCATCATTTCTCGCTCTTCAGGTTCTGACAAGGAATGGCTTTAGACTCTTGCCCAACCGTTGTTTAAGGAGGAAGAATAATTAACATTTATAGAATTAATAATCATAATGTACAATTAACAAAAACAAAATAAAACGGTGGACGGTGCTCTAATCAACGAAAAAGTTAAATTACCAGACGGCAAGATAGCGACAGAGCAGTTAGATTCAATAGATGCAGCTAAACATCTGACAAACCACAGCTGCCTATTAAGCTTCATACTCTATCGGTCCCATGCTGAACAATAACTTTATGAACAAGTTTAATTCATGAAGAGCTAACTGGCGACAGAATAGTCGGATTCTAAAAAAAAACAGAAACTATGCTCAGCTGGCCCCGTAGGCACGAGTTTGAACATGAGAAACTATAGCTGCCCATCAAGCTTCCCATTCTACAGATCAGGAAAAATGATCTGACACATTTAACCTACAAATTTAACCTACAAATGTGTCAGATCATTTTGCCTGACCCTGTATCTACTTATGCTAATAAATAGCTATTTTCCTAGTTATCTAACCTATGATATCAAATTGATACTATCCACTCTATGCTGGCCAATCTATGCTGAACTGACACGGGTAAAGGCACTGCCGAAGAGGTCAGGCCTGATGAGAAGTAAAAATAGTTTCAGTACTCAAGAATAAACAAATATCACTAATCTAAATTTTAATGTCACAAATTTGCCTACTCTGCAGCACTTTTAGGTCTCTTAACGTTTGCAGGGCAGAAGGATTGAACATTGAAAATCTAAACGGGTGCGACCGATCAATTAAATGAATAAAAAGGAATTGCGTACTAGAAAGACGGACTCATCTACTGACAATGATCATCGCTTAAAATTGTATTTGCATTTATGACACAAATGTGGAAAGACGGGCAAATTTGTTATTATGATGTTGCTTTCTTAAACGGCTTGCATCGTTCAGTAGCAAAAGCTGAAAACTGAAAACCTTAGATGGTTGACCTGTTAATTTGAGCATCACTAGTTATTTAATGAGAGCATAATCAATATTTTATTGGCTTTCATAACAATTTGAGAAATAACCGCTTTTATAGTGAAACTTTGTATTTTTAATAGCTTCTGAACAAGTCAATTTTTTAAAATTGATGTATTTCTATGAATATATGCGATAATAATTGGTAGGAGTAGATGGTCCAAATTATAAATATTGCAAATACGGAAATGAACTGGTACTGCACCTTCACTGTGATTATGGATCATCCTGTTTTAGAGTTGATCTGGAACACATTAAAACTGTAGTGCCAAGCATCTCTAAATCTAACAGCATAAGATATTTGACTTTCGGATGTTGTACGGTTAATGTTCTGAAAATAGCTTGTGAGCATAACTCACAAGCCCCATGTGGAAGATAATGTTGAATAATGAAGCTCTACAGTAACGTATTTAGAGTTCTATCCCGTACCTGGAAATAGTGTTTATGCATTTTTCTTATGTAATTGAATTCCCATTCTGCAATCACTGAGTAAATGCTGTCCCACTTTAGCAAGAACTTGTGCTTCTTCCAATACGTCTCTGCACAACGGAAGTATGTTGTCAATAGTTTGGCTGAGGACTGCATGTATCTTGAAGCAAATGATGGGTGGACTGTCATCTGCCTCTTCCAGTCCCACTGCTAAACCAATGGATGGACGCCATTTGTCTGGGTGCTCATCAGCCCCATTCTGTCTTGATTCGGACCACTTCTCCAAAAGGTTTAGGCTATCGAGTAAGTTTCCTTTGGCATGAGAGCTAGAGGCATTGAAGGAGTCAGCAGAACCATGTTTTCCAATTAATTCTACACACTATTGAACCGTCCATAGCTGGTAAAAATATACTGAAGTTATGAGACTGCACAAGTAGTCATGTAGCAGTAGCGAGCTCTGATGGCTCATTATTTCTTCATTTACTATGATTTTTGAGGTACATTCGGTATCTTCATTCACGTAATTATAAAAACTGAGAATTTGTCTTACATGACTGCAATTCATTTATCACTTCTCATTAATTATTTCATTTGAAAACGATACAATGTTTGATTGTGTGGATTGTTAAATGCTTCATGACAACGTTACAATATGCATGCTAGAACTCATTTTCTAAATACATTGAAAGAAATACAACTAGGTATTAGTCATTGATGCATTTGTTCCAGAAAGTAAAGAGTACAATTTCTTAGTTGTTTGAGATAATTCTAAGTAAGTATGAATGTTTTAATCCATATTTCTGAAAATAATATAATTAAAATTTGTAAATCAAAACCACCCGCCAGTACTAGAAATTGTTAAAACAAACCGGGTTGCAAATGGGTGGCAAAATACAAATCAGTAAAGGAAAAGGCTGCGTTAATTTAGTTTCTTGACTTATTTTGATCTCTAACTGAACGCTTAAGAAATCGTTGCTTAAGAAACACCAAAGCACGCAGCATCTAAAATCCGAGAGTGAGGATTTTTCTTCAGAACTATCATTTAAAAATTTATTCATAGTTCTGTAAAATGAAGTGAAAGACATACTTAGAATTTGAATTTGAAAGGAGAGGACTAAAGAACAAAAACTATTTCACACCATTATGCAGTTGAATGAATATCGTGCAGTAATAAAAGAATGACAAGCTGAAGAGAATCCTCGCTGTCCAAATAACATAAAAAAATTTACTCATAAATTTGTAATCCCTCAATGAAGCCGACGTCACTAACATATGAATCATAATGAAAAAATTTACCTGTTCCAGTTACAACAGTTGCAAACAGTGCTTCTAGATTGTGCAGATGAGTTGTGCAAAATTAACCAACCTACAGCTCATACGAAAGCCCTTGCAGTGATATTCTGCTAATATATCGTGAATATTTCACAACCTCTAAACAGGACAATCATGTATTACATAAACCAATACAATGTTCAAACAGGTGCACTCAGTTCTGGCTAGTTATATAATAAATAAAACTTGAGATGAAACTAGGTACTATCCTGCATTCAATATTTGTTTTTATAACTATTACATATTAATTGTTTTATAACTGTGTGCAAGTGTCCTACAATTATTAGACCGGTAGCTTCAGAAAACATATAAAATCTCGAAATCAATCACGACAATCAAGTTTTAATTGTTGTTCGGTGGAATTGCTCACGACTGCAGAAGCTACGAGATTTTAACTGTAAACATTTCGCTAAGAACTAAGTTATTTAGCCTGCATGATGAACATGTATTGTGTTTCAACATTAAATAAACAAGTTCATCTGTTCTTCATTTGTTCAAAAATTAGTTGTATAGAAGTACGTTCAAAAATTAGTTGCTTAGAAGAACGTTGTCTATCATAGTTAACTATGCATTGACTATTTCATTTGATTTTACTTAGTAAATATTGGTAAAGGTATTTCATCATAAGTTTAAATGGTCGAATGACAGAAGAGAAATCTAAAGTTTAACCGATGCTTGGTTTTCTAACTTATTTCTTTCACATTAATAAACAAACAAACAAACAATCTTTATTTCCAATCAATTACACAGTACATAGACATTAGTACATTGATTTTTCAAATTCTTAAGGTTAACATTTTAAGAGTAAGGGTGATGGTGAGCTCCATACGACGATCCCGGGAGGTTGATGGGCGTCTTCATGGGTGGGGAGTTGAGTGCTTAGCGGGTTGAGTGCACGGCGCGACGTACGAGAAATAACTCGTGTCCTTGGCCGGGTTCGAACCCGCAGTCTTTCTACATGAAGCAGAGACCCGATACAGAACACGGGCTGCAGACCACTCGACCACGATGGCTGCTCAGGCATACTGTAAGGTTAAGTTATCAGATTGGTTCGCTGGTTCTCCCCTAGCTTTTGGCCCACCTTGAGTCAGTCCATGAGGCCAAGGCCCCAAGGTGTGAACACATGTATTTCAAAATGTGGGAGAAGCCTAGCAGTCGTCCAGGTCTCTAAAAAGTACTTGAAAACCGGTAGTATGAGTATATGTTGAGTCTAACGAAAAACTAACTATAGAGCTTATGACAGGATGAAAAAATGAGATATTTCCAATTTTTCTTGTATAGAATCAATTTATGTAACAAAAAACTATATGGCATTTATTCCTACAAATTGTGATTGTATCTTAATTGTAACGACTGATGCTGGTGAACCCTAGTCAGCAGAAGAAATTCTCTGAATTCGGAAGGCAGATTACTGACCTGTAGAGGTGTGACAATGTCGTGCCACACTCGGGTACCCCGACAGTTTCTCATTAAAAGAAAAATGGCTGTAGAGAAATAAATGAAAACACATGAAAAAGTTTATAATTTTCTGGGAAGAATAGAAATGCTAAAATCTGCACTAGACAGAGCTATAGTGAATTTCGAAAAATTGCGGGATTTTAATCCAGTGCAAGATTTCAATCAATTGCGGGATTTTAATTTATTGCAGGCTTTTAGTGTTGGGCTTATAAGCCACGCAATGCACATTCCCTCTTTATAGTTCCAGGTAGACCGGCATAACTGGGGGATTTCCTGAAGAGTTACTGGCATTTAATCACAACTTCAATTATGAATGCCTGGCTTACCGCTCACGTTGAAAAACCAATTGGTTCTCAGCTTGACAATTGGTACAATGCGTGTGTGAAGCGGGAGGTTCCCAGGGCAGGTTAACGTAGGTTTAGTACAACATGGTATTAAATCCCATCGCTGTAGACTAGACCCAAAGTTCTAAAATGAACTTCATCCAAAGCAGGAAAAAAATGCCAGCAGTGTTACTGTTCCTTTCCACCCCGATTCATCTTTTCAAGACCCTGTTTTAGAGGAATCCTGATACCAAAGTTGTTTCTTTTTTACTAAGTCAGGTTTGGAGAAAACTAGAAGAAACTTTTTGAGATGTAGTCCCAATAGAGAGCTTACATACAGCCAGTGCATTCAACATGTGCATCGCATACCAAAAGCCAACAGTCATTGAAGCCATTAAATTCCTGAAGAGCCCATTTTGAGTAATTTTCCTAATAGAGACAATGGTATTTAAAATCAAGTGTCAGCAGATATTTGGCATATTACATAACTTCCTTCTTTATTAGGATGTTGCCATACCTGTTTTTATCCTAAAATATCAAGTAATCACGATCTGCAAAAGAAGAAACACAATTATGCAGGTATATAACTATCAGCATTGATGTATAAAATACAACTCTATCTCTCTTAATAAGTATGCAAAAAATAAAAATAAATTTGGAATTTCTCATGTATTCACGAGTAAAAATATTTGCACAGACAAAGATGGTGATTTCCTTCCCACCCTTATCTAACCCACTGCTACTTTAAAAATAATTCTCTATTTCAGCGCTAGATAGAAATACATATTTCTCCATATATCCAGAAAGGTATACAGAAAAAATCAATTCTGCAAAGGAGAGACAAAATGTAATGTATTAAGTATAGAGAAAAAGTGTTATTGGCAGAACAGTACATGGAAATTATATACGTTGGTAATGTAAAAATGGGACTTGATGCAGCAAATCTTAGCCAGACATGTATTCAGCACCCAAACATTATTTCAAAACAACTATAACTTCTAGTGTCACAAATATTCTGTTTTTATTTGTTCAGCAGGGCAATTAACACCCTTGCAAGTACCTTCATAAAACAAGCCCATTTTTTCTTAAGGCTTCTATTGCTGCAGAGTAAAAACTAGAAAAAAATATCAGAGAGAGCGTGAAAATTAGTTCAGTGAGTAATCTGATGCGAGCGACGTTACCTGGTCAGGTGAAAAGCAATTAACATGCTGTGGTGTTGATTGCTCGCATCCGATAATCCAATCAGAGCCCCATTGATGACTGCCAATCGTCTCGTTGATGAGCGTTCATCATGTCTTCGTCCATTCAGGTGTTTGGATCTCTCTCGCAGCTGCTTCCCTTCAGAGGCAGCCTCACTTTAGCGTCTCCCTCTCTTCAATATCTGCCTCACTCTTAAGGCCCATCCACACTATCAATCTTTTCGTCGATTTTAGTGTTCGTGTTTGACGAATCCTGTGTTCCGTCAATAATCAAGCACTATATTCGACCGTGTTCGTAATTTCCAACTTGTTGGAAAACACGGACACGAACACGAACACGGACACAACATTCGTCATGGAGGGCGAGTGGCGTAGAACGGATATTTTAGTATTAATGTGTATTTAAAGGAAAACCCATGCTTATGGCAAGTCAAATCAAACGACTATCTGTAAAATAACAATCATATGAACCATAAAAATTATATGAACAATACAAATTAAATGAACAATGAAAGTCTATGAAACCTTTAAAATCAAACAAGAGATTTTATACACACATCAACATTTCTTGATTCATATATGAATATTTCAACAATATCCCTCATATTTTTTCACATTTCAATGAGAATGTGTATCCAAAATCAGGGGCGAAAAGAACATGTTATGCAGACTGGTAGATTTGATCATCCTTTCTATGTCGCGAAACTGCTCAATTAAATCCAAATTCTATCTCTAGATTTCGAAAAAATTGAAATAAAATTTGATTTAAAAAGCTATAAATACAAATTTAAAGTAACATAATTCCTTAAACTAAAAGTATTTCTTGTCAAGGTATCAGGAATATCTGTGCGTTCAAAAGACATAAAGTTTACAGAAGAAAGTATGTCTTGTTCACCAATTAAAATTATATGTCCAAAATATTATTGCCCCTAAGTATTGCTCAAAGATATATCTATAATTATTGCACAAATATTACATGGGATCAATTTCAATGACTGACTTTATCCGATCGTTCGAACAGCTAACTCAAAAACTTTCATTTTTTTATCAAGCGAAACTATAAAGTGCGGACGCTCTTCAAACTTGTCCCTGCTCGTGTTCGTCGGATTCAGTGTTCGTGATTGATGAAAAGATTGATAGTGTGGAGGGGCTCTTACTGCTGCTTCGCTTCGTAGGCAGCCTCACTTTAGTGGCTTCCTCACTCGAATGTCTTCCTCACTCGATCGGCTGCCTTTCTCGAATGGCCTCGTTTTACGAGCAGCGGTCTTACTTGTGAAGCATGACATGTCACTGGGATATAATTAATAAGGAGTTCAACTTAAATTATCTCCCCAGGGGCTGAACGACGACTACATTATAGTTCTAATAATAAATATTTGGGTACACTCAGGGAAGTCTCTGAAAAAATAAATCTAAATAGAAATTTTGCTCGCTATATATTTTTAAATTTGAATTTGCGAAACAGAAACCTATTCCACACAACACACCACAGCACATAAATTAATGAGTGATAAATGCAATGATTACCAACCAATTTAAATAGCTTCAAATGAATATAACAATAATCACACCAATTACGCCACAGCCATTGCCCAGAACTGACGTAAGAGAAAGGTGTTCAACTTAAGTGTAAGAGAAAAACAATATCTAGAAACGTACAAAGCACACCAAATTACGTGAAGGCTTCATCCTTCCAACCAACCGAGGAATTAAAGTATACAAATGATTAGTGCGTGTGAGAAGTTTGTACAAAATACACGATGACAAGATAGTATGAGGCGGCGAACCCATAAAACTGGAGGCCTGAGACATACGCAGACACTAGCGACAGCAACTAAGCACTATAACCTTTCTTCATTGTACGGAAGGCTAGGCCTCATTCTGAATAAGTAAATAATAAAAACGACATCTTCTGGGAAAATAGAGTGACCCATTTGCATGTTGCATAAAAAAGGTATTACTCAATTACAATGTAATGATAGTAATGATACATACATAGGTTCCCATTATTTGGGTGATGTTTCAAGAGCATGTACCGTACGGTGTATCGAGGCGCGGATACCATACGGCAGTGGTTCTCAAACTTTTTAAAGTCCGGGTGCACTTACAATACCACAGATTTTTGTGGGTGCACTATTTTCAAAATAGAACTAATATATTATAATTAAACTGTTAAATATAAATAAAACTATCACATTTAACCCTTTGGCGACGAATTTTTTTCTAGTTTCTACGTTTAAGCTCACGTAGACCGTCTGTACACTGATGCAATGAAGCACGCTGAGAGCCAGGCAGCCAAAAGAACGACGCTGTAACATGCCGCCGCGTTCAAACCTAGTAGTAACCTCACATTGCTCACTGTTTAATTATTAGAACAATTCTCCCAAAGACAGTGAAAGAGGACTGTATGGTCCTTTTCGTCGCTAAAGGGTTGATACAAGCATATATAACATACCTCTATGAAGTTTGTTCCTGTGTTGATGCGAAATATGAGCTTGGTGAGACTGCGATTTCTTCAATTTTTGGTCTTATTTTTGAAAGACAAACTCATTTTTTCATCAATGCATTGAAGAGTTCCTCCTTTTTAGACTTTATTATGGTGAGGGTTGAAAATCCCAGTTCACATAAATATGAAGTAGAACATAACTTGTGCATAACTCGTGGGTTTGTTTTGTAAATAAAAGTGTTTATTTTTAAAATGTTTACTAAGTTTACTAAGAGATATTGATTCATTTGACATTTTAATTCCACAAACTAAACAAAATGGCTGTGGATTATCAACATTTCCAGTTCAAGAAAAACTAAGGCTTATATAACTCCTATCGTATTTTCGGGTTAGTCGCGATTTTGCTTTCTTACTAGTAGAGTAGCTTTCCATATATGAGGTTTGTTGACTTTCTTGATTGCATTCATCAACGTCGTGCTTCTTAAGAAATTTATCCATTTTTATGAACGAATTATTCTTAACAAAGGCAATTATGTCAATGGTAATTATTCTGGAATTTGAAAAAGGCACAACACGTTTACTCTTGATGGCACTGTTCACGAGACACGACACGCCCACTCACCAACGTTTGTTATGCAACACTGACGTCAGTGACGAGCTCACGTGCAGTTAAAAATTTAAACGTTCTAAATACTTGCGAGAACGTACATACTTGTTCCAACCGTGTATGAACAGTAATATACGTGTTCCATGTATTATAAACACAAATATATCAGTTCATTTAAAACTACGCTAAATAACATTAACAGTATAAAAAGTCATAATATATTCGCAAAAGTGCAAATGCATATGAAAATTCGCACGCGTTTGCAAAAAGTAACTTTTACGATGAATCGCACGTTCTGGCAACCATGGTGTCACTTAATTCACTTTCAGGGATGCCAATAAGGATTTTAGCAAAACCTTAATATGAAATTATGAATAACCCACGATTCAAGTTCTAGTCTGCAAGAAAAAAAGCAAAACAGCTCTTATAAATAAGCAGGCAACGGAACAAACAGTGTTTGCAAATAAATGACATAAAATTGTGTCTTTGCATAAATTTACCTTTCATATCTGGATCCTGTAGATTTTAAAGATTGCTACGAGGTGCGGGACGCACTTGTAAAAGCTCTGGGGCGCACTAGTGCACCCGACCGCACAGTTTGAGAACCATTGCCGTACGGTGTATCAGAGGTATGGAGCTTTCGGGGCTTTTCGCCTCACCGTCTGGCCAGCTGCGTAAACAAAATTCTGCTACGTAGCACAACAACGTTTTGTCCCTTCTGAACCTTGGGAAAGGCACACCCCCACAGCTACAAGTCCAAGGAACAATAAAAAATGCAAGAATGCTCATATAAAAGACAGCCACGCGAGGAAGCGAGAGGACTTGCGAACTTAACTTCAGCAGCGATGTAGGTTATTGGAGCTAGAGTGATATGTAAGGTCTAGAGGCACAGGTGGAGCAAGTGTAAAAGATATAAATAGGAATTAGATGAAAATTATCACGCCAGTCAATGGCAGCAGAACTCACATGTGTGTTTAAACGTGTGTATTAAGGGAAAGTCATTGTGCAATGTCCCAATATATAATAATATGTCCCATTGTGCAAGATACCGAGGGCTGCAAGGGAGAAGTGCAAACCTGTTAGGATGTGAGGGGTGAACTCCTACACCTTAAGGGTTTACGTAGGATAAGGGTTTGATTGATTAAAGGGGAATTAAATTAATTATCACACCAATGAGTGACAGTAAATCATACACGTGCACTTACCCGTATACGTAAGGGAAAAGTTAATTGTGCTACATCAAATAATGGGAATGGAAGTAGTGGTATTATTAAGGTGTCATTGCGCGTGTTTATTGTTATGTTTTCGTCACCAGTGTCAAGTACTAAGGGAAATACTATGTCAGGATAGATGAATTTTAGAGATGGAGTAACATCTCGTGTGTTGATGTGAACGTTACATTGGTTTAAACGAGACTAACATGACATGGATCAAAGTATGCAGTCCAACTAAAACTTGAAAAAATATTCGAAAGTTAAAATTAAATACAATGAAGATTGTCAAGATAGGTTCAACCTGCAATTCTTTAACAGTAGAAGTTACAATACGGAAGAGTGTCGCTTCTGCTATGCTAGTCATGAATCGTCAGCACTCTTTGAAAAACATTCGCACGAAACTGAAAACCTGAGCATACAACTGGAACTGCTGGCGAGCTGTTTAGAAGCAATTGAAAACTAAATCCCAAACTAACTTATATAAAGGAAGAAAAAACCAAGATCACACCGCACAGTGAGGAAAATTTTTTCAAATGGTGCTTGCATGATAGGCACTATTGGAACACCACCTACAACTGGTCTTTAATCAACATGAATCAACATCATACTCAGAAGAATCCCAAAACTCCCCTGACAAAGAAGAAAAAATAACTGATCTTGCGTTAACTCCAGATCATCTATGCCTATTACACCAAACTTCCATTTCGGTACCAGGAACCGTGTTAATGTATTGAGGAATGAATTAAAAAACAAAAGGAATAGCAAAAACATCTAACGAATAAAATCCACTGCAATCTCATGACGAACGTGAGCAAAATTACGAATGTTTTCAAAATCTAAATAAAATTACGAGTAATATAATGGAAAATTTAGAAGAAACTATGACGAATAACTGTGAAACATGAATGTACGAGATACATAAGAATTCCTCATATGCAATAGCAGCATTAATAGCCAGAAAATTAAATTTGAGCAAGGATTAGTACAGCGAAAGGTACTCTGCACCCCTAAGATACAAATGACTGAAGCTGTCAGCTTATTTGAAAACTTACGATGCACATACAAAAATGTAGCCATAAATCATTACAGAACATATGAAATAAAAAGTCTGCGCCCAGATGAACTCCAACGACAACCTTAATCGGCAAACAATTTGGGCCTCAATCTGCGAAGTCTGATATCAATGCATGCAATCTATCATAACATGCATTCTTGCTCGAACGGAAGACACCTATCAAAATCTCAAGTTCGATTATTAAATGAAGCAGCAAAGAAAATGCGTACGAAAAATGCCTCACCAACTTAGATGACATTTCATTATTTAGGGTGAGATGATTTCTTAACAAAATTGCACTCATCTTAGTAAAGTTGGACCAGCTAAACTGACTGAAGTTTACTGTCTATCGCAACCGTTAGATAAACTGCTAATACTTTTTTGCAAAAACACTTCAGGGACAATCCAATCTGAACTTTAAACAATAACTTTAAGTCCAACACTGTCATGATGTGTCAACATGACTTTTTTAAAGAAATATATGATATGAAAGTTTAGTAATGAATATATATTAAATTCTTGATGTACATAAAAAGTTCGTTAACTCATTATACACTCACCCTTTTTCAAATAAATAAGGAACTTAAACCTTAGAATCACTAATTTTTTTATAATTCGAACTGCAGAAGCGTTTTAACACCATGAAAGTTTCTTTGAATGAATTTTTATCATCGGGTTTGAGGAAAATACGATATCCCAGAGAATAGAATAGAATAGAATAGAATAAGGCAATAGGAACGAGCCGTTTGGCCCATTCTTGGTTCAATACCGAAGTCCCATGCCGTCTAAAAGTAAATCCATCAGTCATGCACGTACACCTTAAGCACGTAAGTCAATTTAGTCGTGTGCACACATATCACTCACGCACAGGCGTTTATGTCACGAGCATTTATCTCAATCATACATTA
>VCRD01008550.1:6549-17252 GCA_006783055.1 Trinorchestia longiramus
ACATCACCGACAAAATTGTGTGTTAGTGATCATGACAGACGATCATTAAAGAGGACTGTGA
The DNA here is from genome assembly GCA_006783055.1 of Trinorchestia longiramus. Classification (NCBI taxonomy): domain Eukaryota; kingdom Metazoa; phylum Arthropoda; class Malacostraca; order Amphipoda; family Talitridae; genus Trinorchestia; species Trinorchestia longiramus. The sequence goes on from VCRD01008550.1 coordinate 6,611, forward strand.
TAAAAAAGAAGACCACAGCTACAAAATTTACTACTGAAATGAATGTCGGGCTCACAAATCCTGTGAATACCAAAACGATAAGACCCAGCATATTTCTGACCGAGCGGTAATTCAAAAACCATTCATCAGTAATTATAATGCTCGTAACTGTAGGAGGTGGTGTTTAAGTCCTAAATCCTTGATTTTACAGCAGTGGGATACAGTAATATGTTCGGATGAGTCTTCTTTCACACTGTTTCCCACTTATGGTCGAGTTCACGTCGTGTGAACGTCATCCTAATCCTATAATATAGATTGCTTGTTGCCAAGATTGAATCTGGCAGGGGTTCTGTGATGCTTTGGGCAGCTATATCGTGGTTTCATGGGGCCCCGTAATAACTTAACAAGTTGACAACAAATAACAACAAGTTGATGACAATAATTATGTGAACATTTTGTTTAATTAAGTTCATTCCATGGTGCAAGCTTTGTTCCCCAATGGTTATGGTGTCTTCCAAGACGGCAAAGCACCTGCTCATGCAGCTCACATCGTCCAGGACTGGTTTTCTGAACCCGAAAGTGATTTTTCTCATCTTCTTGGCCCACGACAGCTGCTATACAGTATGACCCAAGTAAAGGTTTACCCATGTTTAAAATGTTGTAACTTTTCAATGAATGAAGATATTTTGGATCTGTTTGCTTTAATCAACGTAGAATATAATTGTTTATCAGTCTCTGCACATTTTTAAAAATACGTAGCCACTCCATAACATTTAATAGTTAAGTAATAGGCACCAAAATGAAAGTTGCGCAAGAATTGCTAATTAAAGTTTATGGACCCCTGTAAATAAAACAACAGTTTCTGTACATCGTTTTTCACTTAAAGAACCTGTGTTAGAAATGATAGAAAGAAAACCATTCTTTATTGAACACAATTGTCTTTACCATCCGCTTCCTTCTATTTGATCGCCATTCCTATTTACGCAAACCTGGGCTCTTTTTCTCATGCTTTTTGTTACTTTTTTCACACGATGTGGATTACCTTTTAAAATGTTAACCTCTGCCGTGATGCGCAGCCTCAAGTCATCGAAATTGATTAGAGAGTTGCACATACTTTGTTTTTCAAATGTCCCCATAAAAAATAATCACATGGTGTTTATCAGGACTTTGGTGAGGCCATTCGATGTCATGGCCCACAGCAATTATGCAGTTTTGGAAGATTTCCAACAAGCGTTCCTTTACAATTAGTGATCTGTGAGCCGGTGCTCCATCTTGAACCCACCAATAACGATTCAATATGTTTCCACATGCAATATTTCATTGGGGGATAATTTCTTGATTCAGTACGTCAAGACATTTTTCCCCATTCATATTTCCACCTGCAAACATCGGTTCAATTATTTTTCCATTTCCACAAATACCGATCCAAAGTGACAATTTTTCTCCGGAATTATTCTTTTCCCAGGTATGATTTTGTGGTGGATCATTTTTTAGAGCCCAATGTCTGTGAATCTGCTTGTTGACAAATCCATTTATACAGAAAGCCGCCTCATCTCCAAAGATAATTTGGATTATCATCTCCAATTCTTGCGCTACTTCCATTTTGGTGCTTATTACTTAACTGTTAAATGTCATGGAGTGGCTACGTATTTTTAAAACTGTACAGAGACTGATAGACTATTATATTCTACGTCGAATAAAGCAAACAGATTCAAAATATCTTAATTCGTTGAAAAGTTATGACATTTTAAACACGGATAAACCTTTTTTTGAGTCATACTGTACTTCAATTGTATTGGACATTTGTGGTCTACATTGGAGAATGTGCATGGTCGCTAGCCACCGCCATTATCGTAGTCTGAACTTTTAACCGTTTTGAAGGAAGAATAGGACAAGATATGCTCGACAACCATGCAGAAGCTGTGTCTATAAGTTTTGAGAAGACTGGAAACTGTTTTTAATGTTAACGGTTATTTTTCACCATATTAAGCAAGGAAACCTATTTCTCTCTCGGTGTTTCTATATTTGTATTCAACCTGTTTATACGTTATTCAAAGTTAAATGGAAGAATGACAGTTAAGGCAGATAACTTTGTCATTTTACCAGAAAGTACCAGAAAAGTACCAGAAAAATAAGTATATTAAAGGTATAGCCTTGGAAAATAATATTGAACGTTTTTCAAGCAATTACTAGGTAAAACTTGAGAACTTTGAGGGTAACATTTTTGTGTGTTTGTGACTTTGAGTGTGATATCCTCCACCCATATTCCCTTACTCCTGGTGTAAGAGCGTGATTAAGCTATCTATGCGTGATTAATATAAAACAGAATAAGACTTGACTTGTATTCCTAAAATAGATCGCTTAACTTGCCCTTGCTGCCCTATTTTATTCTATGCTATTCAAGTACAGCTTAGCATGTTCATAAGGTGTATAAAATTCTTCACTGCGAGACATTTTTTACCATTTTCCCATTTTACATTGATATCCAGTTTTATTATGGTGCATTCTTGAATAATCCATGTGGCTGACAGGATAATGACTATATCTTTGTTCAAATGAATTGTTTCTCCTTTATTCTGGGGCTTAAACTACAGATAATTGTAGCAAGCTTTCCCCCATATTTTTATTCAAAACAAGAAAAAATTGTTTCCAACTATGATTATTGTAACAGTGACGTATTTATCACGGGGTTCGAAATAATTGGACGTCTTATTCTGACGAGTTAAACCCCATGCTAGTAAATTACAACCCAACCTTATTAAATGACTGTAAAGCGCAAAGTCATTAATATTACTACAACACTTGTGCCACGTTGTCATGTTTGCACTCATCTGAGCTTACCCACTATTCTTTCATTATAATATAAGTAAAACATATTGATTTGTTCTCCAGACATGGAAAACTGCGCAGTTTAAAGAGACAAAGGCAGTTGCAGCTGCATGAGGATCGGAACCGATAGAAATTTGGTAGCATACATTTGTATGTTTAAACACCGACACAGAAAAAACGTTATATTCAAACAGGTTTCAATTCAATTAAACATATTTATTTCAGCAGAAATGACTGTTTTTCTAAATGTGTGGCCTTTCCTACTAAATACAATCCCTCACAGTCTTGATTCAAAGAAATAAGACGAGAACTAAAGTCCTGCGGCTTATTTTGATTAATTTTTTTTCAGTGTTTTTCATAAGACATGTGCTCGTTCGTTGTTTGAATTTTTGCATTTTACATTGCTTTCTAGCTCTGTCATTTTCTAAAATAAAATTATCTTGTAAATAAATTTTTTCAAAATTTATGAAAGTTGAATATGCATTTGTAGTCCTTTTTTAACTGCCGTAGATTAAACTATGGGTACCCTCTCATATGCTGAAAAAAGTTTCAAGAAGCCAAAAAGAAAACCCAAGAAAGTGATTACCATCTGCATTGGCATGCAGCTCACCGACGTACCAGTCTCCCCAACTCCGACCGTTCGTCAGAAACTTCAGTTCAGGAAATAAAAGAGGTGCGCATTGACCAATAGGGAAACTGGAGAGAATTTTTTGTTCATATATGAGTATTTCATGTCTTTTTCAAATACCTTTCCTGGCGTTCGATTTTTCTCTCAAATATTTATGTTTCGCTATATTCAAATATTTAATATTCGCCAAAATTGACGAAAGTTTGACCGAGGAGCTAAATGTTGGTACGTTTGTCTTACATGTAAGCGCGAACTAAAGTAGGAATGATCTGTAAAATTGTTGTCTTCATTGATGACCAATATAACTACTATCAAGTAATGATTGATAACAGTGGAAGGTAGCGTACCCATTTGAAACAGTCCATTTTTGCAATGTTACCTCATGTGCATAGTCACAACTGTTTGCATTCTTATTTCGTAAGCGTTTCAAAACTTGCACCGTAACAAATCTTTCAACCAACTCTCTGGGATATCGATCAATTCTTATTTTAATGACATGAACGTGGTTGAATTGAGTGCATTTACTCCGATTATCACTTGTTTACCACATATAAATGTCTTTTTATCTTTGTTTGTTAGACGTTGTACAGCAGTAAAGATAACATCATTTTCATCACTTGTATAGTAAAACTTGGAATGAAAAACTTAGTAAATAACAAAGAAAACATTGACCTGGCAATTGAGAATAGGACTATGAAAATTAATAAGGAAAAAGTAAAATTCGTGTAATCCAATGATTTTGATATTCTGTCTTCATGATGTGAGGAAAGGCGTTTTCAACCGAATAAGCTCTAACTCTATTTTTCATTGTGAATTTAGTCCATATTGCCAGATTTTACTTGCACTCAAGCAGTACATGGAGTTATAGCGACTCCGGTCAATATGCTGCACATGAAGCATAACCGATAATTAAGCTGTAATTAAGAGTCGGATATTTTTTCAACCAGACCTACAAATATTCTCTAGAATGCCGTGTGTAAGTCTGGTTCATCACAGATGGAAGACTCTTTGAAATCAGTGTCAACCAAACACTGAAATTCGTTGGAAGTTAGTGTGTAATTTTCATGCATTGACTCAAAACTTAGTGTACCATTTCAGGGGTTTGACATTTCTTATGAATTCAAGGTATGAGGTGTTGATGCTCTCTGTTGATTCTAAGTAAATTTAATATGATATATAAGAAATTTATTCAGTATATGTGTGCTTTCAACAACAAATTGTCCTATTTTTGAGCTGGATATTGTACTATTGGTCTCAAAAACCATGAAGGAGAAAATTCACTTCTCATTCTGGCGTCTAACAATATAGAGGTCATAAGATTGTGCTACGGCGAAAAGGTATGTGGTATTACTTTTGCCATGGAACCAATAATTAGATTTTTAGCAGTGAGTGTTGGCACATCATTTTGGAATACTTTAGTGTTTGACAACAATATTTTAGTTACTGGGAATCTTTCAGATGTAAAAATGATGATACTTTTAACCGCAGTAAATAACCCATAAAATGTTATTACAGGTCTAGTTAAACACAGTAATCAATATTGCAGACCATCAAGAAACCTCTATCGAGCATGACTGAATGAAGAATCAGTCACATCATAGACTTTGCTAGATGTAGAAATCTTAAGGCCGTTGTAAATTAATAATGATCTCATAATAATATAATGTTCTTCTATTCCTCAACTGTCATGTTACAGTGATCCTTATGCCCAATTTTTATCCCAGTTGAGCGTTTAACCAGTTTGTAAATAGTTTTGAAATTTCAAACCTTTTATGATACATACCTGCAATGTCATACAATGTCAAAACACTATTGTTTATGTAAGCATTGAGTTTAAATATAATTCAATATTAAGTCGTTGTATGCTTTTTGTCCATAAGTCGTTTTATTAATCCGAGGCTAATGTCAATTAAAATGATCTATGCTCGTCATTTCTCCGCAAACGACTTGTACAAAGATCATAAAATTATGAATATACATGCAGCACCAGTTTTTGTCATCAATGCCCCTACTAATCAGATTTGCACAACCGTATTTTTTCGCTGAAAGTTTTCTAAAATCCACATATTTTTTCTCCTGTTGCAAAATTTTTAAGACATCAAATGACCAACATCGATATTTTTACACAGTATGACACAAAAGGCTCTAGCAACAACGGCGAAAGTGGGCACTATTTTGATACTTAAAATGGCGCATGGCATCCAATTCTGTGCCTCCATTGAGCTGACTGGCGCTTAGTTTCAGGATTGAAGCCTTGTACTCCGTCCGTCAGTATTCGTTGTACCCTCCTCGAAGATACCTTTTACATTTCAAGTCTTCATGCAGGATTGTGTACACAGATCCAAGGAAATGTCAACTTTGGAGACATTGTCTTTCATACTCATTCGACAATTTTACAAAACAACTTTCTACACTCGTTTGATCAGCGGCTCAGACCGGGTGCTTCTTCCATAGAGTTCTATTTTGGATTGGATTGACCAGACTATTTTTTCCCAAAACTCCCTGATTTTCTCTTTAGAGGTTTCTACAAAGTTCGATAGTTTTCAAATCGGAAAATTCAGACGTAGCTAAAATAGAAATCATTGGAAAAAAACAGAGCAAAGCGTGTTTGGCGGAAAAATGTCTCCGCTCATAATCATCAGAATACCATACCTACAGTGAAATTCAGAGGTGCCTCCACCATGATAAAGGAATGTTTTTTATTGTGAATGTACAGGAAAATTATTGAGAAAAATCTACAGAAACATTCAGTTTCGTCGTGACATGGATGAGATTTTGTGTTTCAGGGAAAAAATGATTCCAAGCGCACTGCCAAACTAACAAAAGAATAGCATAAAATAACGAAATTGACGTTCTTAATTGGCCGTCAGTCTCCCGACCTAAATCCAATTGAAAATTTCTGAAAAACTTCAAGGATTAAAGTCCACAAACAGAATCCACGTACATCAATTATTAAAAGGAATTCTTCAAGGAAAAATGGGAAAAATAACCAGTAAATCTATGTAAAACACTTGTACGCACCTATATAAAAAGACTGGAAACAGTTGAGTAAAGTAGAGGAGTTACTCCAAAATACTACATGAATGTGCCCAATATTGTACATAGGATAAATTTTGTTCTCAATTAATAAAACAATTTCAACACCGACTCTTGACTTTCCTTTCTACATACGACTAAATATACTATATGGGATAATACCGACTATATCTGGTGAAATTGTGTAACCAAGATAAACTTATGGCAAAAAATAGAATGTATCAAATGTTCTTCGCGTATCACTGTATGTCGAATACTCTTAAATGAATCCTATTACATAAAACTCTGTACTGTATAATATATTTAAACGAGAAAAGTAAGAAACTCCTGAGCGAAACAAACGCGTGGACGTCCGATCCTCTCCGTCTCCAGCTAGACAGACATCAAGGCTCCATCGTCTTTATCCATTTTAATGCATTTTATTACTTCTTGGATATCCAAAATTAGGGAAACTTTTTTAAAAGCGGATGAAAATTTTGAAATAGCCGTTTTCTCATACACACAGATGAAGATAAAGAATATATAGGATGTTTATCATCACTGCAACATAAGTACACACGTCAAGTCAATCAAAGTTGATCCAGCTGTTGAAAAAGGAGCTGTAAAAATTCGAAAGGAAAACCATACAATTTAACAAATTACTGGGATGATGAATTGTATTACAAGTGCTGTGAGCTGGATTTTGATACTTTATAATAAAACAGGTAGGCTAACTAATACATAAATGTCGGGTAGACCAAGGAAAACTACAGTAAAAAGGACAGGGTTGTGCAAAGCCTAGCAATAAAGTACTGTTTTCCAACTGCGGGTGAAATTTCGGATTAAATTAATGTTGACACAAATGTTTCAAGGCAAACTATGTCTGGTGATTGCACGGAATAGGCTTTTTTGCGAGATCTCCTTCGAAAAAGCAGCCAATAAATTAAAAGAATCAGGCAGCCAGATTGACATTTGAAAAGGAACATGTCAGTTGGTCAGCAGAGAATTGGGGGAAAGTATTTTTCTGTGGGAAATCTAAATTTAATGCATTTGGGAGAAATGTTTAAGAGTTTATAGAAAAAAGAATTGGTGAAAGTTTGAAATTGAACTATATAAAGAAAATTGTAGTTTGGTGGGGGGGAATCGTGATGGTTCTCAGTATCATATCAGACCAGGACACATAACCGTTTGTGCGTCTAAACACTAGATTAAAGCCGATGTTTACAAGAATGGGTTAGAAAAACATGTGTGAGTTTTACACAATTCTTAAATTTATACTATTTCTAAACAATAATATTCCTTGGCACAAAGCAAAGCTCGTTATGAGCTATCTCAAGGATCAAGATGCGGAGGTTACGGACTACCCTGTGTTGAATCACGATATGAATTCATTACAAAACCTATCGAAGACTCAAGGAGAAATATCTTTGTGAAAAACCCAACAACAGTTGAAGATTTAACTCTAAAATTAGAACAAAAATGGGTCAAGAATGCAATTGCTCAATCTTATGATTTCCTAAAATCCTACTTTCGTAGATGCTTTCTGTTATTGAAAACAAAGGTCATAATATTAAATGTAAAAGTTAAATGCAATCTGTTATTTTTCTTATGTTTTGGTAAGAACGTTATTTTGTTCCTTAATTTTATACTCAAAGAGTTATAAAATGTTGAATAATCATGATAGTATTATTTAGGCATCCTGAAAATCAGAAAAATATTTGAAGTATTGTATGTCTACAGTCAGTGAAAATTTCAGACAATTGATTCACATTTTTTTGGGATTTTGAAATTTTTATATTTGTTTCTAAATTTTAGACGGCACAGGGTATGAAAAATCGAAGAATTTAACAATGAAATTTTGAAAATTAAATGAAGTAAAGTCAAACACTACGTATTAAATTAAATGGAAAGTATGTGCTATCGACGAGCGGTCTTCAAAAAATCTCATCCGTTGAGCGTTAGAAAAACAATGCTGGGGAATAAGACCCGTCGGGAATATTTGAAAGATAAGCTCCAGATTTTTTCAAGCGATGTGCTGGGTATCCCAAGAAGTTCCCTTATATTTGCTTACCCACATATTAGGTTCGATTTAAAATAATCACTGTGATTCTTGGTTTTAGAGATTGTTATAATCATAATAAAAACTGGGAGACATTTTGAAAAAAAATTGTTGAGTTAGATTTTCATGCCCATTAAAACTAAAAGTGGCATGCTGATTCCAAAATGGTGAGTACCATCAAAATCTGGAAACAGGAAGTTTGCATAGTAGGAACTGAGAGGATTTGTGCAGGCTTTCTCTTAACCTTGTAACCATGAGCATACTGTTGCAAATTCTATTTAGTTTTATGCAGTTGTTGTGGTTTTCAGAGCTTGCAACTATTTCATTTAAGTGTTTTATTTACCTAGGTAAATATTTCGTTTGTTTCAGATTATGTCTGCTCCCGCAACTTCTCGACGTGAATGCCTAAACACTCTGATTCCTTTTACTATACGTGTGGTAGTTTTTCCATTCCAAGTCAAGGGTAAACATCAGTGTATATATCAAACGAACATATTTTGAACATTTAAAATAAAACCTGGTGATCAAGACAAGCCATAAGTCCCTCGTAAAGTGTGCAAGCAGTGTGTCGAGAGCTTACGGATGTGGACCAAAGGAACACGTTAAATATTGGCATTTGATATCCCGACGGTTTGGTTATGGGCGAGCTACAGGACGCTCTGTTGCAATATGGGTAGTAAACTACTTTTTTGCATAGTCATCTTGCCAGCTTTCTGAGAATTATTGGTGCTGTTAGCAACGAGCAATATGAAAAATTTGACCAATATTTGAAAGTTTTGGAAAAGCCTTTTCAGAGTAGATGGGATGTACATATGATGGCTCACTATTGTTGGAGCATCGAACGTGACAGTCGTCAAGTTAAACACTCCAAAAAAAGTTATAAATGTAAATTTTTGCCTCAACTATGTGCACACAATTAGAATCATGGTTTCTATATCCCACATAAAAAATATAATAGTGTTAAATAAACATTGTAGTCATACCTGATTCTTCTGCATTTCATAATACGTCAAATCTGAAAAAGTTTATAAAACAAGCACCAATCTGTTAACTATAGTACTTTTTTCAATAAAACGGGGATCCTATATTTCACAAATTTGACGTGATAGAAAAAATCTGAGATCACCTTTAGGTTCAATCCGAAAAAATTAATCAAAAACAGCTGTCAGACCATATTCAACAAAATTGTGTTTCCCAGTCTTATTCCTCTAAGCGAATACGATTATGCAATTGATTTCCTACACGTGGATCTAGGTTCAGTGAAATACTGATAGCAACTGATGAAACTCCATTCGGTAGGAGAAGTACTATAAGTTTTCGAAACAATAAGCGCTGATCTGCAATAAGCGCAGATCTTGAAGAAAATATATTAAAAAAAGTTTACGAACGTAGAAGCTTTCAGGTTGGGCGGGATTCTGTGATCGCAGAGGGACTTAATTTAGAGACTGCAATAGCCATTCAACGAATTGAAATTATCCCTCATGCTCAGAGAACTATTATTGGTCTATCTTAGCCCGGTAAATGCGAATGAGATCGTCCTGAAATGTTCCGTCGCCGTCAGGCAAATAGAAGCCCATTGAGCGGTGAACTTGATGATCCCGAACCTGTAAATAATCGCAGAACGTTGGATTATTGCTGCTGAGGGTTGCAGACCCATGCCCAGTTCAGGGAAAAGCAGATAAGATCATCACACTGCCTCCATATGCCTGAATAACAGGAACGATGCACAATGTGTCCATTGCTTACTGAGGTTTTGCCACACTCTAATGAGCGCATCAGACTAGGAGAGTGTAAATTTTTATTTATCGGACCACATAGAACGTTTCCAAGTCTGAACAGAGGAACTGAATCAGTTTTTTCCAATTGTTGTACACACAAATGGTTTCTTGATTGATGTGCAACTGCATAATTGCGTACGCAATTTTTAATATCTTGACGCATAACACGCGACAGAATTGTCTTCGCAGTTTTCGCAGAGCACACTGGTTAATTACTACTTTGACCGACCCCAACTTTTCTTGACCAAACTCTTCCTAGAGCATTGATCTTTCTCATAAAAAATTCTATGCCTTCCCCGTTTGCTAAGAGCTGCACTGGTTTCTTCATTTTAATTCCAGCGTACAATTGTTCAC
>VCRD01008554.1:0-12837 GCA_006783055.1 Trinorchestia longiramus
GTCCCCCACTCTTGCACTGTCTGTCCCCCACTCTTGCACTGTCTGTCCCCCACTCTACACTGTCTGTCCCCCGCTCTTGCACAGCGGTGCAGCATTGGCCAAGTCTACGTTGTATCGGAGGTCGGTGGTGATGGTTGGAGCTCCTCATCATCTTCTATGTTCTGTGACAGTATTGAAGCTTAACTCAAAGTGTGTGTAAGATACTGACTGTATGATTCATCAGGAATGCAAATTTTCGAACAAAACGCATTGTCGTACACACGGTCAGCCATATACTCGTACATACTGCCCGTAAGTGGCGGGGTATTTTTGCATCAATGCTGAGACACAAATAATGCAGATGCAGCTTTAAAATTTTAAAAAGAATGATGGCATCATAGAAATGAGAAGACAATATATATTTGGTGCTAATTGAAATAAATATTTCTACCTTATGAATGTAAGTTCTATCATTCAAACTCGAAAACATTCAAAGTTATATTCAAAGCCTAAAATTTGTGCCATCAGCAATTAAATTCCGGTTGAGTTTGTCGAAAATTATATTTATCAATCCCTAAATAAAACTTAATTTTCGGTTTCTATTCATCTCGTGGCCGAACAACTAGCGCATCACGAATGTTAATGTGCACCACAGGCTGGCCTTCACAGCGGCCCTAGCTAACTCTATGCATCTCTGGCCTCTTCTCTCCGACACTCTCTACTTCTCTTGATGAACGCCTCTAGCGGTTAGAAAGGTAAAATCTGAATTACGATCGGTCGCAAAGTTTGCAATCATATGAAACATGAGGTTAGATCTAAGGATCAAATTGCTGTTCTATTGTTTCGCCAAAAAACGTTAGCTTCAGCAATGACTTCTACGCTTAGATTTTGTCACAATTCTGCTTCCAATCGTAGGTCTTGTTAGTAAATGTACATCAATAGGTTAAAACAAAGTTATCAGTTGTGTGACTACACCTTACACAATTACTTGGTATCTGCCATCACGGCTCGGTCACTGATACTAAAAAAGTTTTGAATTTGTGATTGTAGATTTGGAGTGTCGACCCCGTGGTGATTTAGGGTACATATTGGTTAGTAAATATGCGAGAAAATAAACGAGTGTGCATTTCCTTTTGTGCTAAGAACAACTTACATGAAAAGTTACGAACAAAGTGTTACTCATCGAAAAGGTATTTGAAGTCTCGATAGAGATTTGTTAGGCCTTTAGCTGTAGCCTTTCGACGCGAAATTTATCCTGCTTTAACCAGGAACATTTGAACATCTTTTAAAGCATAATAGAGTAGTAGTGGATGTCTTTATATGGTAGCAAGTGTTTATTTCTTCATGTTGTAGAATTTAAAACTGGGACATATGTGTCCCATTTGCCTACAATGGTCTTTCTTAGTGGGACATACATATGTGTAAATAAAATTACTGGGACACATATGTCCCAGCCGCGTCGAAAGGGTTAACTTTGCTACTTGTCCAAAAGCTTGATTATTCTGACCGTTTCCTCGCTATAAATGTTAAAACCTACAACGGCAGTTACAATTTACTGCCGTACCAAATTACACGACAGATATCAAAATTGTCGACTGCGCAAAAACTAAAACCTGCCAAATATTGTTGCGCCAGTCAATAGCGCACTCGAATTTAGAACGCTGCTCAAAGCTCACAAATTGCGGCCACGCAGCAAGGGCGAAGGCTAATGATGACATGGCAGCAGGTGAACGGCGGGCGCAGAGTTGCGATCGCTGCCGTGCTGAGTGCCTTGATGAGCCCTCCAGCGCCGCTACGCTTGCCTCTCTGTTGCTAGCTATAACAAAGTTGCTCACAGCTGAATTACTAAGCTGTATGTGCTCATCGCAATCTGGTGGTGCTTCGTTCCAGTAATTAAACTGATCCCAACTTCACCAACGAGTTCTATTATACGTTCATATTATTTTCTTTGATCGGCAATGGACAGACGATTTTGACGGTGGATTGATTGTGAAGGTTTTGGCGATGGCATATAACATTCTGTCTAGCTTTTTGCTTGTTTGTATTCATCAAACTAAATTTTAAAACATTTTGTGTACAGTAATTTTTAGGAAACGTCAATACTACCACCATTATTACCGTCTATCAATAAACATTTTCGCACTTTTTTTCTGTTGTTACCGACAAGGGCAGTTGTTCATCATTCTTCGCTAACTGAAGCACATGAACACAACTTGCCGATAGGGAAGCTTTACCAACCCACTATGGCCATGGCAGGTCAGGACACTCGCCAAGCTCTCACATTAAGTTTTTGTTCTATACATACTTTATTCTGTTTTTGTCCTCCAATGTAAAATTAATTAATTCGAATGCGATATAGCTCTTGCCTTTTACTTTTAAACGAAACACCCACTGTGAAGCTCAGAGTTGGGCAGAAGCAGTTGTCACAATTCTGTACGCATGAAAGATGATTATTTTATTATATATTCATATGCTCCGTATAATATATGTTCAGCAGGCATTCCAATTATGATTACTCATCTTTCCTGTTAATTAATGTGACAGCGATAGAAACTCCAACCAACAATTCATGTCGTTGAAAATACTTAGCCCTCTAATAGTTTTGGGATCTGTGTTCAACAACAGTGAGGCGGGAGTGCTGACAGCTAGAAGAGGCTGGAGCTGTAACACAGTACAGCATCTCTCCAGGGCACTGCGTAATTCTTCCATGTACGACAACGCAATTTCCAGCGATGAATATTTCTAGTACGGAAGCTGTCAAAGTTTAATTCATACAAAGTTCGCTCCACAATTAAGTCCTGTCTAAATTGGGCCTCAGCGAATTAACTTTTCATTGAAATGTAATTCATATTTTAGTGGAACTGAAAGTTGCTGCGCTGAGTGTGCGCAACAGTTGCAGCGCTCAACGAAGTTTGAAAGCCTCGCTGCCCTGCGAGGTAAACGTCCCAAGGGCTTCCCTTTCCTGCTGGGGTCCCCGGACGCTGGTGCTCTTCGCTCCTCTCTTCCGGCACCACTGGAGTGAATTGGACGGACCAGTCCGCACTTTCCGCTCCGTTTGTGCGCCTCTGTGCGTTCGTCAATATTGCAGCGCTGCAGCCGGCGCTCCTCTTTCGCAGTAATTTTTTCACGAAAAGAAAGCACGCATCGCACTGTCCTGCTTTCAGCGCAGTGGATTTTCTCTGACTTGTGTTTGAGGGCGAAAAGAAAAGTTTATAGGATTATTTCTCTCCCTGAATAATGTTCGTGTTTTGCTAAATAAAGAAGCTTGCATTGTCTTTCTAGTGCTGGTGGTGATTTAGAGTTTGGAAATTAAGCGCCTGTCTGCATCAATTTCTTCATTCAGATGAATAATGCTTCTGCTTCAGTTTATTTCGAACGAAATGTTCCATATGAAATTGTCCTTAATTAACTTAGAGTGATTAGCATTTCCTTTAAAAAAGGAGAATTAAAAATTAAATAATTTCAAGTGCTTTTGATGTATTTTAGAGTGTAAGAAATATGTATTGTACAAATATATAATATTCTAACGCAAGTACTTGGCAAGGCATTTAGAGTAATCACTAAATTGTGAAGGCAAGAATCAATGCGCGTATTAAGTTCTCGATTCTTTTTCTGCATATCAGATAAAATATCCCTTTCCCATCACTTGAGCGTCTGCGTTGGCCATAAAATAGATGTTAAAGTCTTCATTCTCGGTTATTTATTCAAGTGACTTATTCCAGTTCTTTCATTTGAAATACATTTTTATGCGCATGCTTTTCTGTGAGGACGTTTTCATGGATCAGATATAATTTTATGAAATGGTAGGCCACAAACTGAATTTTTAATCCGGTTGCGTAAATTAATATATTTTACCGTCGATATTTTAATAGAAAATCTATAGCGGGAATTATTCTTCTGAATAAATTACGATGTTTATTGTTGCTCGAAACCTATTCGATGTTTCGGAAATCTGCATTAACTTTTTAATTGCTCAAAAGGAAGATTTAACATGCTTTTTCAGCTCTTCTCTAGTACCCCTCTTGTCCAGCCTTTTGAGCACCTATTTACGACATATACCTATAAGTCTTATTCATTGAATGACCAGCCCAGCAACTCTTATACCTAAAACTGATTCAAAATCCGAGTCATAACTGCATTCCGACTCGACACACACATGAAGACTCGACAGCCCTGAGCCAGGGCTCTGTCTTTGTGCTGAAGTTCGCTACCTGAATTTAGTTGCACCGCCACTAACCGAGGAAGCAAGCGCGTGCGCCGCGGTGTACTAAACAAAAGCGCAACGCTTACCAAACACGGCCCCCATCACGCGCTGTTAGCAGTGCCTCAGCGTTGCAGGTGGTTTACATTTCTCAACACACCACTCCTTCTTTTCGAGGAACTTCTTTCCATCCTCTGCCTCCAAACTCTAGCCATTGCGAAAAAAATTGTTTCCACGATACGCGACGATGACCCTTCTGAGAACCACGTATACTCTTCTTCACTCGGGATTGCAGGGCTGCCTGACTTGCTTGTTTCTTGCTCGCTGCTGAACCTGGCAACCTCAGTGGAGCTAAGCGAGTTGTGTTCGTTTGCATGCTGTTCACTGGGACTACATCACTCTAACGGTTATTCAAACAACTATAATCGGCACAAGAACAAGACCATTGAGAGGCTAACGTTTCTGTCGATCGTTAGTATATTTCAGTGATCAACGGATGTATTATTGATCTTCATCTCGCAACAACCCCAAGGTAGCGGAGTACGAAAGGTAGGCTGAGCTTGTTTTGCATCCTCCTCTTAGTTTCTTCGTTTAAGTTGAAGAATGGAGTAACCTTAATTTTTTTTACAAGTTAAATAATGAAATGTCTTCAAATGCATTTTCATTTCCACTTGATTTAAAAACTCATTTCCATGCTGCCACAAAAAATAAATACTAATACGTAAGAAATAATATGCGTCGGCTTATCCGTACATCAAAAAATAGCTGCTATGGAGAAAGAGTAAGTTACTAGCAGAAATACATAGACTTCTTAGTTCTATCTATCCTGAGATGCAGCTTGTGATGACTTATCATAGAGCATGAATTACAGCCTTCGTGTGCTGTGTAGGGGTAGCTTTAGCACAGGTACTGGGTCTCGTACCCTTATGCGTCTCCCCTCAGTCACCATGCCCTCTTGCTTAACCACTAGACCACCAGGCGACGTAGATCTTGTGTATCTATGATAAAATGTACTGGAAAGCTGAATTTGGAAGCGCATGCATCATTATTTAATGCTTCACGCGTTTTTTGCAGCGCTTGCGTGCAAGACTAAAACTGAACTTCAATTCTGCAGCTCAGAATGGTTCTGAATACAAGGTCTCCGTGGAGACGCTAGTCAGAAATGTTATATACGTTCACAAAAATTATGATTGCAGCAAATGATGTTGCAGACACGGCGTTAAACTTTCTCTTCTGGCAAGCCCCACTTAATGAAGCGCTCAGAACTTCACGAGCGAATTTATTGAACTGCCAATAACACTTAGGCTACAAACCTATCATACCTTGCGTGCCTTAAAGGCTGATTACAAACCCGTGCTTGTGTTGGTCACGAACAACTTGCTTTCTACAGCGAAATTTGCTCAACAGCCTAATTGAAGTTTTTGCGAACTGATGTTTTTCCTTTAGACTTCACTCGTGGGGCTGCCCACATGCTGACGATCTTCATATTGTGAATTTCACACTTCTTTTCGTGTATTTATATATAGACTTGGCACCTGAACTTCATATTCATAGTCAATTTACATTGAGTCGAGGGTTTATGCTTGTGTACGTCCTCATCTGGTCACACATCTTTGACAGTCTTTGTATTGTCAAATTAGAATCTTCAAGAAAATTTTCGAGCATAACGTTTTCTTTTTAATTATATATTTAAGCATCTTTTAGAAACTTTGCTTAGGAAATCACTAAGTAAATACCAGATGACGTCTACGTCCTAATTTTCTTATGAAATACCGAGCCCGTGCTCCTCCAGCAGGTCCTCTGGATGGATACTCCTCCAGCAGGTCCTCTGGATGGATACTCCTCCACCAGGTCCTCTGGATGGATACTCCTCTAGCAGGTCCTCTGGATGGATACTCCTCTAGCAGGTCCTCTGGATGGATACTCCTCTAGCAGATCCTCTGGATGGATACTCCTCCACCAGGTCCTCTGGATGGATACTCCTCCACCAGGTCCTCTGGATGGATACTCCTCCAGCAGGTCCTCTGAATGGGAAGTGGCAAGTTCAAGAACAAACTCATGTTGGCTCTCATGCATTGAGGTACTAAGGGTGCCGATACACATTTTCCTAGGTACATTGGCAGTCAATATCCGAGCTGCATTCTTGCTCGCCGGCACCCACACGACGATTCTACTAAGCCTCGCACTTGTCATTGAAATCGTGACATCGGCAGAAAATTTAGCGCAGTGTCTTTCAAAGATTTTTGCTCAAGGTGAGATATCCCTCAAAGTTCATTCGACTGAAAAGCAACTTAGCCATTTACTTAGTGTTGCTCTCAGCCATGCCTGACCTCATCTGACTACTGAACTGACTTTCTAGTGCAGTCGCCACAGCCAACTACCGGCCTCTTCTTTTGAGAAATTCATCGCAACATTTCATGCTTTGATATTCGTAGAATTTTCCTAATATTCTAGAATTTTGTTTAAAATTCGTAGAACTTTTCTAGCGCCCAGGTGCCTGAAGACTGCACCCTTGTATGTGCATGCGCGTAAGCTTATGTGTGCGAGGTGCGTTAAAAAACGAGCTCATGTGTGCTAGCAACTACGTGAGAAGTCCGGGTGCAGATCTGGAGTTGTACGCAGTTTACAACTCGCAACAAGACAGTTGTTGTCCGTTCTTTCCAGAATACTACTTTACTCCCTTCAAATACTGTATGATGAACACAGATACAGTAAGAATAAATAGATAAATAACCTTTATTCCGATGTATCACAGAGTACAGTATAAATCCACAATACATTGAGTCAGGTTTTCAAATCGTATTGTTAACATCTTATGGCTAGTGGTGACGCTATTGTAAATTCTTTCGTGGCGGATATTATGACTTGCTTTACTTTCTTCATAAACTAATCTTATGTTCTCCGTATGATGCATAACTCAGCAAATAATCAGTTTTTCCGTAGGATGCAATACTCAGCAAAGCAAATACTCAGTTTTTAAAAGTTTAATCCCTTTTTGATCTTCTTAAAATCAAAAGATCAAATCAGTTAATCTTTCTTGAATTAATTTGGCAAGTGTGGTGTGGACAATGGTAAGTACTGCTGATGTTCTCAGCGCTGTTTTGTGCATCATAAACTAGCTTAATCGAGTGTTTTCCAAGACCGTCAATTAAATACTGGAAAATAACTATTTAACGAAATTATCCCTCATTTATGCCAAGAATACCTGATATTAATGAATGCCTGAAGGGAGGCGAACCTAAATTCTCAATACTTAACTCTGCAGGACATAACCTTCTGCCCTCGGACACGGGCATGTATTGTCGACAACGATGTAGCTGTGGTAAAATGATTTTAATATTAAAGCTTGTCCTCTTTAAAGACCTTGTTTAGCCGTTAATTGTACACAGTTCATCTGATTACTGCCGTTGGAGCTGTGTAGAACACCCTTAAACATTTCGTATTTTTACATTTCGTTCGAAGAAGAAGTAGTTCTGAAAGTTTCGTTGCAGAAGCAAGTTACGGGACCTCTGAACCATAGTTACCTTGAAAGTTCAGGCTGGTTTTCGGCGACAGTGTTGGGTTTAAAGTTCTAAAAGACTCGACCGGCCTACGTCGCGGATATCAAAAGTTACTTGGCATTTGAATCAAAGTTGCTGTAGCATAGCGAAGTAGCTTCAAAATTTTGACTGATGATGCAGACAACCTGCAGCCACAACAACGGAACTGGAAAGGGCGGCTGTGCGGTATCAATTCTATGGAGGCTGGCCGTGATCCGCCGATGCGCTTCGGAGACCTATGAACTTAAAATGCGCTCCTGCACGGACGAAAAATTCTATTTTTATGTGGTACGTGTTGTTTTGAATACTTCGTGTTCTTGGTGTTCAATTGCTCGAAGAGACAAAAGTCCAAACAAGAGGCCGTGGCGAGGTGGACTCGGAGACTTTGCGCCAGGAAATGACCGAGGCAATGGACTGAAAATGGCGATTGTTTCACGTAAATGTTACAGTGCACCAAAGCTTCATTTTGAGTCAAAATTCACTCAAGCAATGAGAAGCTGTCGCCATGTTTGTTAAACCTCTAATTTTTTAGCATTTTTCGACTGACTTACAAATATTTTGAATTATTTCGACCTTGTTTTGATTGGATTTGGAGTTCAAAACTTCACTTGTCCTTCCTAGACTTCAGTTTAAAAAGTCTTTAGCAATTACTTTTTAGGCATTGTTTCTGTGTAAAAAAACATCTGAAATCGACGTTTGTTATTTGTGTGCATTTGATTTCATTGAAGGTGTTATATTTCATTGAAGTCTCAGGGACATCTTAGTGCCTACTTCAACTTGGGTCTTCATGCTTACATACTTTGACTTACCTCGGTCGTAAACTTCTTGAAAAATACCGTTGATGTTAATTTAGTCTTACTTAATTTCTATTCAGTATTTTCACTAGTTTGCGACCACAGTATTTGGGACAGAGCGTTGTTGAGCGTATTGGTTTATTGAAAGCTAGGCTCTCTCTTTTATTCATCGCCTCATTCTACTGAGCAATAGATATTCTACGCAAGTACATACAATAATTAATCTATCATAGTCTTCCGTTTTTCATAATGTTGAGATGACTTTTTTGTGAGCAAATGTTGAATGCCTTACCTACACAATTTCACTTGAATTTGTTCTCGCCTTACTATTGAAGGCATGAGCTAGCGTTGGGGTCTACAGACGGACAAGAATGATTGAAGTACGCGTGAGATTGCGAGATTATGCAGAAGCCACTGGCGTCCTTTAAAGTGGCGTCAAGAATCCGTAATTCTAGGTGTTGTTGAGGTATTGTTCTTTACTGTTTGGTATTGCTAACGGCACGCACAATTGTTTATTTATAAGGAATATGAGTAGTAAGATTAGGCAAAGTTTTATTCTGCATGTTTTCATACACTACTGTGTTCAGAATGAATGCATTACTAATAGTTCTCAAGAAAGTTTCGTTATTTTTCATGCTGTCCAGCACGTTACACCGATGCACGTTTATCATCTGACCCTTCTTTAGGGCTAGATTACAATCCCGTCGAGTTGAAATAAAGATCTTTGGATTGACTCATCTTGTGTAAATGATGTTTCCTGCTGTACACACAGCCGCAGAATTAAAGGGTTTAAAGTTGAGTTACATTCAACAGACAAAACACGTAATTTTGCTGAACAGTGTATCTTGTATTGTGGATGCGCAGCGTCCCCATCCTGAAACTGCACTTTTTGGGTTATGGCTCGTACCAGCATTCAAAATAAAATTCGTGAAATTTCTTAAGCTATACAAGTATTTTCCCCACGACATTTTCTTCGGGACTAAAATTACAATTAGGACTCATGATTGAAACGAACAGTACCCAATTCGAAGATTTTTACATCAGAGTAAATAATTTTATAGCCCTCTAGACCCACTGTACGTTCATTCGACGTCACCGTACCCTCACAACTTTAGACCATGCCTGTTCCAGACAGACCGACAATCACCACACGGTATGAACTTCTTTTTTGCGTAGCAACGCGCGTGTATCTAATTTACGTGCGCGTCCTCCGTTGCGTGCCGCCAACTTTTTGTCTCAGAAGGAAGCGGTGGTGAAGTTAAAGGCCTGTGACACACGAGGCTTCCACTCTTCAGCCTGGGTTATGGAACGCTGCTTCGAATAACAACAACAAACTCGTTCATTTTTATTGTTTTTATCACTGCGATTGGCAAGCGTCGTCGTTGGTCAAGCACCAAATGATCTTGGTCGCATTTTGGTCGAAGATGTGCGATGTTGAGCACAAAAGACGCTTCTGAGGTCGACCGAAGGCGACGCGCTCTGCTAACCTCCTCAGGCTGTTGGCCACGTGACAAATGTGAACGAGACTTGTCGCGTGGAGTCCGCGTCGTTTCATTGTCACGGGGTAGAACTCCTTTCTTGCTTTTTGATAAAAGATGTTCGTAGCGGAAGCTGGACCATACACTCCTGACGGAGGCGCAGGCGGCGTTTAGGCTTCGTTGAACGCAAGCGAAATATGGCACACGCAACTCGGACCGTGCTCTCAGTGCAAGATTGTCGCATATTCCACCTCTATCGAAGTGACTCTAAACGATGCAGCTGGTGAAATATTGACTTGTGTTGTGTATTGTAGTTTCTATTCGAGGAAAACTGCACATTGTGAATCTGAGTATCAGTATAAAGGATGGAACACTTCTTACCGAACCTGTTTATCCGGTAATGTATGTTCATATTTTTGAGGTCCCGTAAATTAACAAATTAAACATATCATGAACATTTTCACACTGGCCCTTTTGGCTGTTCAGAAATATTGTGACTGGTATTATTCATTTACGTCACTAAAGCACAACACTATGCAACAAATAGAACGCAGAACGACTTTTAATGTCTGTAGGAATAATTGTTGACGTGGGCATAATTATGAGAGAAAGCGTGCGCCAGCTACAAACTCAGAGCACGTAATCACAAGCAGATGGAGTGTAGACCCAGCCTCCAGGGCTACATGTTCATCTCCACAGCCACGCCCTCAAGCCTCTGAGAAGCAGGAGCGGATGTCCCCGAAGAAGCGCCTGGACGCAATTATCAGGAGCCACAATTGGGGCCGCGAGCGAGTACTTTTTTTGGTGCGCCCTGGTCGAAGTGTACGAGCTTCTGGCATCAGAGTGCTTTTAATTAGTGATGAAGAGCCTGGGCAGTCAAGACCATCTTAATGGAGAAGCGAGCTTTTTGCCGCTTGATTGAGGAACGGGACTCTTAATTGAGGAACGGGACTCTTGATTGAGGAACGGGACTCTTGATTGAGGAACGGGCCTCTTGATTGAGGAACGGGCCTCTTGATTGAGGAACGGGCNCGGGCCTCTTGATTGAGGGACGGGCCTCTTGATTGAGGGACGGGCCTCTTGATTGAGGGACGGGCCTCTTGATTGAGGAACGGGCCTCTTGATTGAGGAAGTCAGTGTGGCCTTCGTAATTGAGTGATCTCACGTTAGTGTAGGCAGCTGTTTGCCGGCATCTGGTGTTTATGAGGCTCACGAGTTCTCAAATCTCGGTTGATCCTAAAGCTTCCGTCTTAAACAAATGCTGGTCAGAATCAAAGAGATCTGCTGCAGTCGGAAGAACAGCCGTCCACGGAGATCATTCCAGTTGGAACTCTGGACTCCGCTGAGCATCTTAACACATTGACTCTGAAGTGGTACGTATGTGTACCACTTAGGTTAGGTTCTGTAATTTTTTCAGATCCTTCTAGTGACTATACGTACAAAGTGAAGATTTACACCGTTCAGGCAATCAGAGGCAACGTGTTAACCTAAAAAGTCCAGAACCTAATTCACTAAATTCGATCAAAACATTAACTGCATTGTTACACCTAAATATGAATGTCAAAATGCTTTAATGATCAGTTTTAGTGTGTTTTTAGAAACTGAACTTTTGGGTTTCTAACTAAGAAAATGTAACTAGTATTATGATACTAGAAAAAATAAGCTAGAATTCGAATGTTTCTGAATTACTCAACGGATTGAAATGTGAGCTATCAAGTTGTTACCATTTGAGGTGAGCAGTTTATTTTCTTTTTGCTTATTTTAGAGCCTAATTTAAGATTTGAACGTCAAACCTACCAATAATATGAAGAAACAGGAAGGTTATTACTGATAAAATCCTGTATTGTCAGTGAAGTAGCAAAAAAATTCCTTTAATTTCTTAACGGTAGTATAATTAGAATACCACGTGCAGACCATAGATAGCATTCATCGC
Organism: Trinorchestia longiramus; assembly: GCA_006783055.1. Lineage (NCBI taxonomy): Eukaryota > Metazoa > Arthropoda > Malacostraca > Amphipoda > Talitridae > Trinorchestia > Trinorchestia longiramus. Next base: position 11,925 of record VCRD01008554.1, read on the forward strand.
GGCTTGCCATTCACCCGAAGATGACCTTCAGCCTCTAGCTAATGACCTAAGATATTTGCGGTCGGAAATTTATGACGAATGCAAGACAAATTTTGAAATGGAAAGGACGACTCATGAATCGTTCAAGAAAAATGTTGGTGAGCTACAGTTCTTGAAGAAATGTAATATTCGCTTGATGATCTGTCTCCAATTCATGACTATATAACGATAGAGATCAATAGAACTGCATCAACTGAGTGCAGAACCAATTTATGACTATATAACGATGGAGATCAATAGAATTGTATCAACTAAGTGCAGAACCAATTCATGACTATATAACGATGGAGATCAAAAGAATTACATCAATTGAGTGTGAGAACGAGACGGAAATTACTCACGAGAGGTTGATAATTATGCCGATACTCATGCAATTATGCGATGGGAGCTTGCATTGTGCAGTCCAGGATACATCACACAGCATACAAGGTGACAGAACAGGGTAGTTCTGTCACATTAAATTTAGATCAGAAAATCAAACACAAAAGATCCATGGGGGAAATTTTTTTGTAAAACAGCGATTTCAGAATATGAGCGCGAATTTGAACTGTACTGAAATGTTTCACAGCTTTTATTTTTTGACTGCGATTTTGTTGTTATTCGTATATGAAATACTTTTTCCAATTCCTGACGAATGTATTGAAATTGATGTCATTGCAGTAAATATTTGGAATATATCATTTATTTAATTTTTTAAAGCATTTTGTGCATCTTGACAAGGCTTAATCGTGACATGATGAGCGGCTGTCATGATCTGCACCTCACAAGGCAGGAGGGGCTGTCATGATCTGCACCTCACAAGGCAGGAGGGGCTGTCATGATCTGTACCTCACAAGGCAGGAGGGGCTGTCATGATCTGTACCTCACAAGGCAG
>VCRD01008557.1:0-17241 GCA_006783055.1 Trinorchestia longiramus
ATTTTCTTTACTCATTATTTTTATATGTACCTCATGTTGTTGATTCCATTTGGGTATGAATCTAGTAAATTAGACAGTGTCACTTTTTATTTTGTGGTCGTACAGCAGTGGACGCTACACCTTCGCTACGTGCAGCCCAGGGATGCGGGCGAGTACATCTGTCAGCTGTCCACTGATCCTGTCATGGTGTACCTGATCAAGCTCTTCGTAACTGGTGAGAATTGGAAAGTGACGAAGCGTAGGTAACAGTGCCTGGGAACTAAAGAAGTACAGTATAATTAGTGCATCTGTCACCGGCCCACCGACTTCGTCATGGTACCTGTTGTGAAGCTGTTTGTCACTGGCAAGAATTATAGAAATGCGAGGGACAAACCTTGGCTTCAATGATGTACTCTTATGAAAATTTAGTTGCATATGCATCGACCAAATGCTTTCCCTACCATGTAGTGGTATATACGAGTATATACAAGTTCTTTTTCGATGGTAGTGGTAAGTCCATGGAGTGGATGGTATGTGCACTGTTTTATCTCCTAGCTATGACACCGAACAAAGTACAGGATGGAGCATAATACTGTTACAAAAAAAGAAATTTCTGTAAGAACAACATTTATATTAAGGTGTGAGTTTAATAAATATAAACAATTTACTAATCTACGACTACAAGTAAAATTATCATAAAAGCTTCACTCCTGCCCTCACTACTTAGCAAAGTCTTCCAGGAAAGTCTTTAAAAGCCATACGAACTACTTCTAAGAATATTTTCTCCGAACAATTATTCAATTTTGACTCTAGAACTTTAATACTGTGGTAAGAAGTAGAGCAGGCTCCACCTTGATTATTTAGTTTATAAAATTGCACTGGGTAATATTTTCGATATAATATTTTTTAATTTATTTGAAAACATGTGGCAGGATTTATGCTCTACCCTGAAATATACCCAACGGTGCGCATCCATATGACCGTAAATTTAGATGTATTTGATTGAGTGATACTGCTAATATTCATTCCCACAGGATTAACATCTCTCGATTATAAACATTTATCATTTCATTATAACAGAACTTCATTCCCATATCAGAGGAAGTAACGCTGGAAAGATGAGCGCACCGTCATTTAGGTTCCCAAGGGCTGTGTAAAACCATTTATGAGCTGAGAGATCATACATGTCCCCTCTAAAAATTTACGATACAAGGGTTGTATAGAATAAAGTAAATTAAACCCATCTGAACTCTTTAAATATTAATAATATATGGTTCCTGGGCAGTTCTGACCGTGAACATGACGCCACCAGTTTTATAATATATATTGAATCAAGTAAGTATTCGTTAAAATCACACGAAAAAATTATTCCACAGAGGATTAGTAATAAACATTCAGTTGTGTGCTCCAATTAGCAAGGTTTATGGCGGACATCCTCAAAATTTTGTCATGGTTTAAATCATCCAGGTTTTTTACTGCAGCTATTCCTGAATGCAACATCTATGTAATACGGGTGATTTCTTCTAGAATCATTAATAGAAGATAGAAGAGTCAATCATGAATGGTAAATATAACAGAGGTAATAATTCAAAGACTGCATTCATTCAACCGGCGAATGTTCATCTATAACTATCAGCGGAACAATTTATTTCAACTTGCATTCTCTACAATGCAAGATCGTGGTCAAAAACAAGTGGAATCGCTCGTATGAATCAATTGGTATTTGGCGGTCGGGGTGAGGCTAACAAGCCTTCAGGTTCCTCAAATGAAGAGTCGCTTGGGAGTATCTCATAATGGTTCAGCCGGATATTGTTTAACCAAAATGGTACTACACATGAAATAGACCATAAAGAATGGCCTTTATGGGGGCGATTAAAATATTTCATTGCTATCCGAGTATGATCGTGACACGAGACTTCAATTGATAAAATACCGGTGAAGCACAACTTTAGGAAGCAATGATGGAGACTCCCTTTCACTTTGAAGCAAAATACGAAACTCATGTTGATAAATATACATAAGTAACCGCAAGTATTGTTAAGGCAAGTGCATTTGGTAAGCCCAGTCAGATGGCGAGAGTCACTGCCTATGTACCAGGCGGGAAAATGTCGTGTACCAAACCAACCCTCAATGTCTGAATGCATAAGAAAAAGAAGTTTATTGAGATTTACACAAATTAGCAAGAAATGTTAGTAATTTAACAGTAATTTCTTTATTTTACATCATAAAAATAAACATTATTCATGGACAGTAATATTTGGATAGATAGAAATAACATGAAACGGACACCGCTCATCCCAATGCTAAATATAAGACGCAATTACATGCATACCTCAACTTTAAAATAAATTATTGTAGGTGCATGTGAATACGCTTTTACCTTGACGCTGAGGTCATGTAGTTTGACTATTAATACGTTGGTTTCATTGAAATATGCACACACCTCATTTTCTAATGCCATTCATTCGTCTGATCCACTTCAGTTTGCATGACTTGATTTGATAAACTAATGAGAGTTGTTGCTTTATCAAAATTGCAACCTTTTGTGTAGCTTATTGCTGATTAAGGCCGCATTTGCATTGGTATGTTCTTATATAAGTCACTACTGGGAAGATACTTCGTATAATGAGAGCTTGTAAGTACTTTACATGTTGTCAAAGATCCCCAGAAGTTGTAGTATACGGGGAAACTATTTGCGTCAGCAGAGGCAACGTCGGTGATAAAAGGGGGTGGGGAACGCTACGTGCACGAGGGCAGTAGCGTGCGGCTGGAGTGCGCCCTCCAGAACCACACCCAGTCGCCTGACTATGTCTTCTGGTACCACAACGGCACCATGATCAACTACGACCTCAACAGGAAAGTACGTATTTTTATTTTATATTGTAGAAGAAACATAAATTTATGCACGCGGTGAAGAATGAAGGAAATTAAAAATTATACTTTACATAATTAAATACTACATCTCCCACGTTTTGATTTGCTTCCATTTTTACAAAGATTTGAGTAGAGGACTGAAGAAAGAATACTTCTTACTGTATCAGTTAACTAAAGTTTTGCTAACGCGGTAATTTTTATTTTGTTGATTAATTTTTAACGAAGCAACTATGTCGTTTTATTTAGGGCGATAATTAGAATAGAATAGAACAGAATAGAATAGAATAAGGCAATAGGAACGAACCGTTTGGCCCATTCTTGGTTCAATACCGAAGTCCCATGCCGTCTAAAGTAAATCCATCAGTCATGCACGTACACCTTAACCACGTGAGTCAATTTAGTCATGTGCACGCATATCACTCACGCACAGGCGTTTATGTCACGAGCATTTATCTCAATCATACATTAGCCTCAAGGAGTTAGGGACAGAGTTAGTAGGATGTAATACTGGGGGGTTCGTAATCCAAAATTTCTCGAGACGATTTTTGAATGTGTTCACAGTGCCAGCAGAAACTATGTTTTCTGGCAGCTGGTTCCAAGTTGCGGCAATTTTAACGNGCCCTTCCAGGGTAACATTGTTAAGGCCATTGAGATATTTAAAGGTCTCAATAAGTTGTCCTCGCAGTCTTCTTTGTTCTAGGGAATTAGCAGAGCAAGTACTTTTTATTCCTATGAACTAACATTGGTCTTGCAATAGTTGACTTAGATTTTCGGAAAGAATCCTTACGGGGTATCTTCTGTAGTATCGCTGTATCGCTCTTTGACTGGAAACGTGGATAGAAAGATAAAGTCGAGAGTATGGAGGTTGTCAATTGTTAAGCAGGTATTGGTGCACCTAATATTGCTGTTTATCTTGAGGCTGGAGTGCATTGCATTGAACTTTAGAATATTTTTAGCAGTTATTTAAATAAGGTATGGTACATGCATCCTATTATAAAGGTATTTCGATACATTTAGAGCTATAGTGTCATTATTACACAACTTGATATTAAGCATCGTATAACTGGAATGCAATTCCCATTCCAGAAGGAACATTCGGCTGTCTGCTGTACAGTGTTTACATAATTTTTATCCCAACTCCCTGTTAAATTTAGTGCTCCCATAATTGTGTTTATGGTTTTGCAGCTTTATTCGTGTTTGTGGAAATAGTATCAAAATGGGAATGTTTCTAAAGCTATTTACATATCAGTGATAAAACTATGTTTTTTACGAAATCGTGGCATTTAATAGTACATCGTTTGGTCATGGCAAAAAGGAACTAATTGGACGTGTGGAAATAATATTTTCATACTTTTCATGACCTGAATTTTTAATCCCCATGAATTTAAGAATAGGATCTGATCATTTTTACTCCTGTATTTGATAAAGACTGTCAACTACGGAATGTTGGTACACAATTTGATATCTTGCTCCTAAAATTGACTTTATAGCCCATCAAAATTTTCGCTTAAAAATGTTGTGATAGTATTTTTAGTGTTTTAAATTACTGCCTACTTTGCCTGGAATATATTTTTTCGTCACTAAGTATCAACAAAGACCAAATTTTGATTTTGCAAGCTTGTTCAATTTGTTGAAGAATTTTGGTTTACTTCAAAAGTTTTCGTCTTTAGATTCTTTTTCATGTTTCATCTAACCTGCGAACTACGATAGATAGATATATAGATATGCAAATGATTTTCAACCAAAGCAGAAAACTGGACTGGACGAGCAAACTTACTAGCACTATTTAATAAACACTACGCATCCTGGCTTGCTGAGATTCTTCCTTACATGAGAGTAAGTGCCAGTCTCACAGTTCTATGCCTTTACCTTGTCGTGAATGGTCAATTAGGAATAATGTTCAAATCATCTTTATTAGGCTCTCCAATTACGCTCTCCCGAAAAATGATCGTAAACCAAAATGGTAATGGTTGATTTTGTATCCCATCATACTGAGATCTACTTAGGCAATCACACTAGAGTGAGCTCCAAAGGGTGTAATCAATAGACGATTTCAACGCAATTTTACAGCCGCGCCTACCATTAGTAACCAAAATTCCCCTTAGAGCCTCCATGAATATTGGAGCAGTGGAGCCTCCGTTGTTGACCTTAATAGAGCCATGAAAATGCCCAGAGAGCCTTGTTTGGGACACGAAGGAAGATTCTTATGATGAAGTGGTCGTACGAAGTTTTATGCAGAAAATCACGCTTCCAGCACTACGAGCAGTTAGTGAGCATCTAGAGGCTATAAGCTACACGCAGCATCTTCCCAAAAAAACTGCTCAACATTCAACAAGAAGTGCATGTATAAATGTAGTTACGACTTCTTTTCAGATATCAGTCAATGTATTTTTAATTTACGTACAAGAAACAAACAAAAGTTGGTGTTTGAAAGAATTGTATACCACAGAATTCTTATGTTTGTATTGGCAGAATGTCAAATACTGCTGGAATCATACACTCCAATAAGTTAAAATTTACATTATCACTGCATTTTCGTGTTTTTTTTGCGGTTGAGCCGGTAGAAAGGGACCAACTTCGAAGGTCATGAAAGCTCTCGCTTGTTCACAAATCCCTTAACATTGTGCTGCTATAATATTTTCTTTCGTGTTCAGACTTCAGAGTGGGGCAATGAAAACTAACTGGAGTCACACGAGATAAAATATACAATATCTGTCATCCTTAATAATAAAATTCTTTCTCCAACGTTTATTCGTGTAAATTCTTATGAACATCCATTCGTGTTATCTATCAAAATCTCACTCTACTTTAATACACATTCATCTCAGTACCTCATTACCTTCATCACTACATACTTTGAGCTTCTATCCAATTTATTTGTAACCTAGTGAACACGGGCTACTTATAACATTGTTCTTAACTAGCTTATCTCTGAGACATTTATTACTTGCGCTTTTCTTATCTTATGACAATAAACTAGTGCGAGGATTTAACAAATTAAAATGAAATGTCAATATAGTAATTTATTCCAGTGAGGATTTATTTTTATGAACGGAAACTTTCATTGGTACTTTCACATTTTGTCTTTTTACTTTTTGAATGAGATGTTCATATTCCCCATAACTTCTGCCTCGAGGGTCTTAATGAGTTGCATAGTAAAGCATAATGTAGGAATGTTAATGCAATGGTCATTAGCTACATTCGGCGATTGGTACATGCTCTAGACAGACGAATATTGCTACATTCTCTGAGACGAGGCCAGAAAGAAGCTTTGCATGCTACTCACATACTCACGTGTGCTTTTGATGCGAAGGTGAAAGTTGACGCTACAGCAGACGGCAGCGCGCTGACGCTGCTGTCTGTTGGGCGCACTGACAGCGGCAACTACACCTGTTCTCCAGCCAATGCTCAGTTCGCTTCCATTATGCTGCACATTATACTGGGTGAGTAGCTTCTATTTTGAAGTATTTCTTCAGTAAGTATTTCCTTATCAATAATTTATTTTGAAGACATAATTTAAGTCATTAAATTTAACAACAGCGGACTCTCGGTTAACGAACTGCTTGAGATATGAAAATTCGATTGATGACTTGTTTTACGAGTAGGCATTTTGTTTCCTAAATAAGCATGATCGGCGACGGTCCTCGGATCTCTAGGTGAATTTCCGTAAAAGGATACAAAAAGTAAGGAGTAAAATAAATTATATTAGAACAAAGAAGCAAATTAATTCAGTTCATTACATAACCATCATCTATTATATAAATGGTACTTTACGTATGGAAAAGAACTCAATAAATAAGGAATAAAGTTGTCTCTGAACTTTCCGGTCGATCGATATTAATTGAGCGACGTCAGCACAAGCGATATTACTGGGTCTGTTATCATGTTTTTTCTTTTATTCCTCCTAGTTTGTCTCTGTTATCATAAATATCTGTTTTTTACTAAAACGTATTAATGAATGAAGTGAACTCCAGCAACATTTTGTAGTGTAACAAATATTTTTCAGCGTGAGAATGAATAAATTTTACATTATTTCAATTGAAAATAATGTGCTCTGTTTACAAATATTTCTGTTTACAAGCTCTGTCTCAGACTGCATTACACGTACTAATCGAGCTGCCACCGTAGTTGACGTACATGTATAATGATCTTTGAGTTTGAAATAAATTTTAACGCATTTTATGTCAACTGTTAGGGGTTTTCACGCGCAGGAGACACACTGGCCGCGATGAAGGTGTCAGTGGCGGTGCAGGTGTGCAGTGCGCTGCGGGTGCTGGTGCTGCTGCAGCTGCTCAACTTCGCTGCAACGGCGCTGCAGTTGTGACGCTTGACATCTAACGTTTTGCAATTCCGACTATCCGACTCGTAATTAGTCTATGATAGTAAATGACTTTATTTCTGTAGCGTAGTAGTACATGTAAATATATACATAATTGGATAATTCCAAGGAAGCCATAGCTCTATCATCTGAAGAAAGTAATGTGTGATGTCTCATAACTTAAGAGAATGATTCAAAAAACTGTGAATATTACACAAATAAACCGTGAATAAATCGTACATAAAGATTTGTATGTTTAATATGAACTTGATTCTGTGCAATTTGTAGTGTCAACCATTAGTTGAACATTTTTTGTTAAGTTTATCAAGCATTCGAGTTAACTGTTTATTTTGGCTTAATTTTTATAAAATATCAGAGCTATAAAAATTCGCTGTGTGAAAATCAGTTAAGAGAGCGACATGTCCCAGCTCTACCACTGAACTTGAAAAATGTTTTGTCCATTTCATTGTTTGTGCACAATTGTTGGAAGGTATTTCTTGTTTATCGTCTTGCAAACAAAATACATTCAAACTATTAGCATGCCAATCCAATTACGGATCAAAGATAAAGCTGTTTTCCCTGACCAGCTTGTGGAGCACTGAGTGAAAGTTAATTCAGAAATACTGAATAAATTCAAAGACCAGAACATGCAAAATTCATGCAGGTTTGTACATCAAAGTCTGTAGTAAGAGAATTGGGATAATTGTAAAGTTTTTGAACACTTCTCAATATTTCAAGTGGATACGTTTGCCAAATTGACGGTTCATTTCAGGTCTTTTACCAAGTACTGGCATCATATGAGATTGCTTTGAAGAATACTTTTATCCTAATTGTTTGTTACGTCTGTGAAATGGAAATGAATTTAAATGCTCTTATTGATGAAACTTATACACTAATTTTGTGTTTGTGTTCAAAAGTTTTGATAGCAGTTAACAGTTATTAAGTGTTAGCTTTCGTTATGATTGAGACAATGAGATGTTGCCGGTCAGTATCTACAATAAATTTACAAGTACCCCCACAAATGTATAGGATTTACATGTATAGGATACATATTTACATTCTAAAGACATAATTTTGTCATTTAGAAACATTTGAAAAGCAACAACTATGATGTAGCTACGTGACTCGTCACGAATTTGTTGACTATATACGTACACAAATATATGTTTTGAGTAAATAAACTGAAAACTTTCCGAAATAAACTCTTATGTTTTCTGAATTGTACGAAAAGCGGTCCTCAGCAATTGAGTAAAAAAAATTGAACATTACGGAATTGATATTTCTCTGAGCAGGACTGATGCGAAAACTTGCCAAACAGTATGGTGAACAAATTCAGTTTGTGCATATCTGTGAGGGAAAAGCCTGCAACTGTGACTGTGACGGCCTTTATTCGTTGGAATCACGACTCATGCATTGAATTTATTCTAAAATTTATGAATCGTAATTGTTTCTCAACATTAATGTATGTTCACTCAAAACTGTGTAGGAAATTTGATTTCTGCTTTTTTCAGAATGGAAAATTCTGGTTCTATTTAAAACAGCTTGTGCATTACTATTGTAGAATAGTGATTTACCGATTTGTGCATACCGTACATTCATAAATTACGAAGTCCGGTCTATTGACTAGTCAGGGCTTTATCGATAGGCTTATAAAATTAGTGAATTAATATTGACTTCATCTAAAGATTTCAATTTGTAGTTCATGGAGCTAAGATTGAATAATTGTGTTCAGTGCTCTCACGTTTGACTTCCTCAAACTCTAAAAACGTTAAAAAATTTCGTAACCTTTCACTGCTAGTTTTGTTAAACATAATTTTCAACGAAGGCCTCATTGCAATTTTACTTTGGTTCTTCTGAAAGGCTACATTACTGACGAGTACTGCAGCAGTGCCCTTTTCTCCGTAATTTGATCCTAAACTTGTGCAGGAGAGGCTGCCTTTATCTTGCTATACCCACAATTTTCCGCAGAAATCCCTTTGGTTTCCAATGACTCGAGCTGGTTTATTGTATTTCGGTTACAAATCCTAGGAATCCCATGGTACGGTGGGTTTCAGTAGCATTTGCTTGAGAAAACATGACCTCTCATTTTTGAGGATCTTTCTCGTTGTTATATTTGTCTGCAACTCTGTACTTCAGATAATCTGACACACTTTGCTTGAAGACGAATTCGTTAATACGGTATATAAAACGATGAAACCTACCGGAAAAAGAAGAACATCATTGTTGGCTATAATTTTTGTGCTCATACATCATATTACCGAATGAAAATATACATTAATTACAGTAGTCTGAACAACAGTAATGGACTGCTGTTGGGTTTGAGTGACAGTCGACATTACTGGTGGACTAAAATTTCACTTTCCCCTTTTTTATTCCTACAAACCCAGTTTCGGGAGACATTTTTGTACTTGATTTCTCGCATGGTTTCAACACCTTATTTGCAAATTTCTGATATCATTGTTTTATTTTTCGAATATTTTCACGTGAATGTGTGCTTGACGCTTTCCAAATTTTACGTAGGATATGTTAAAATAAATAGGAAAATAATTCCGACAACTACCAAATATGTAACGATTTTAATATACACCAGCAATGAAATTTTCGAATGGGTTCAGGAAAGTATACAAGTATGTGCAGTAGATATACAAATAAAGAAAGCAGTTTCATTTCTTCATTGATGATCAAATGTCGTTGCGTCATTAACGAGTTCCGCATTAATTATCGCCAAAAGCATCTGAGCACTGTCTATTTTTTTATTTTTAGATAATATTTTCTGTTTACTTATACTTTTACAAAGTTATTTCGCAAATTTCTTAGTAAAATCGACTTTAGAATAGCAATTCTTGGTTCATGCGATGTAGTCTAATGCGGTGTATATACTGTAACACACTGCAAACAAATCTTTAAGGACTGAATGGGAGAGATTATACACAACATTTAGGACTGAATGAAATGAATTATGCACTAATGCTCAGCGTAAACATCATTAATGCCTGAATGGGATAAATTGTCCATCACAGTGAACGATTGATCTCGAACTTACTTTCAGTAAGATCGAGAACTGAACACCTTTCCAAAACCCACAGGGAAACTAGAAACAACATAACTTTTCATGGTTTCATATGAGCTTATAATGTTTTCCTAAAGTGAATAATTTCATGTAAAAGTAAAGCTTTACTAAGAGTAAAACAATTTATCGTTGTATTACATCATGGATTGGAAGTAGACTGGGAAACATATAATAATTTCTAAGGTCTAAGGTTTTTTGCATTTACACCAGAACCCCAGAACAGAAAATAATACTTTTAGACGAGTGTCTGCTTCTAAAACAGTGTTGCTTTTTTCTAATTCGTCAGTTGTCATGCGTACCTATCGCGTGTATTTTATATTTATTTTAAAGTGAAGAAGAATGCAACACAATGATATTCGTAATGTGAGGAAACAGGCACTGCGGTTGAATTTAATGTATCAAGACAAGTCAAGCAAAATACGAATTTAATGTAATGAGAGTAACAGTCTAATAAAATTATCTCGTTTGTAAAGATTTAAACTCCTAAATATTGAAGACTGTTTTTTGTTGATGCTCAAATAAACATAAATACAAAAAATGTTCATTGTCCTTTCTTATCTCGTTGGAAAAGATGAATATAAGCCATTAATTAAATTTGTATTCCTTTGTTTCATGTCAGAGTTGCAGAGTTAGTGAGCTGACTCTACAGGTATGAGATTCATTATGACCAGGGACTCAACACGTCTTAGGACGCAATGATAAATGAACGTAATCGTTCGACATAAAATTTCCGGTACATTGTTTCCAATTGTAGCTAAAGGAATTAGAATGATTTATAGAATTTTTTTAAAGAATTATAAGACGAAAGTATTGAAACTACATTGTGGAGTGTACATCAAATCAGGAATATAAATCCGATTACCATCATTCTAACTTTTAAGCTCAGTAGACTTCTTTCATTATCAAATCTGCTGTGCTCCTGTATTTAATCCCTGGTGCTGTATGTCACCAAAAACAGTCAACATTGACTTAGGCAAAATGCTAACTTCCTAATTCCATACCTTAAAAGTACAGTGTTCCCTCACGTATCGCGGATGTAGGAACGCTATACATATTTATTTTAATATCAATACATCAGGTGGTGAAGCATCTGTATCTTCGACATGGGGCGTAGTAACTTCTTCTTCAGGTAGAGGTACTTCGGCTAAAGGCGTTGGCGTCAGACAACTTCGTGCGAGTTATGAACATGGTTATGGAGAGTTGCTCGCACTGCTTCTTTGCTTGGGTTAGCATAGTTTCACACGCTGACATGCAGCTATCAATGGAATTTCTGAACTGTAACGAAGGAACCATATTCGTATCTCAATCGTCAACAAGTTGCTGAAATTCTTGAGACTTTCAGTGCGAGGTTGCAAGACGTGCAAAACAAGTACGGTTACTGAGCCAGTCAGCGAATGGGATACAGAGCCGCATTCTCTGACTGGTCGCTTTCCATCATTGAACCAATCGTCTGCTGTTTACATTCTCACGTCGGCAAGTAGCGTCTTAAGCGGTTAATGCGCAAATCTTTCTGGTTGTTGTTGGTGCATTCATCCGCTGAGTAAATGAAATATTTGCTGTACATCCTAATTTTTCATGATTTATAATATTCTTTTAGTGTTAGAATTCATATTTTAATAATTTTTATCTACTTTGCAAGGACTACTATAAACATGACGTGCACAGACATATAGACATATAGTGGACCACGCTAGCGGAGGCCATGGCATTCTTAGTAACATAGCATTTTCTATAAGACAAGTTGATCAAAAATTACTTCTTTCAACAATAAAAGGAATAATAAGGTTTTACAGAGAATTTTAAATCGTTTAAAGCACTGTAATGCTTTGAAATACCAATTTTAGCCTGACTTAACATGTATTATTATATGAGCCTTTTCCAATGCGAACAACCAAACATCCAAACATTCTCGTAAATAAACAAACAGACATAGAAGCAAAAACCTACCAAACTGCAGCGACTAATCAGCCAGCCGGGCCTTCTTTACAGAGGTCTGAAGGACTGCATTCTTCTACTGGTATTTCTCTAGGTTGTGGAGTCCATTCAAAAGAACATTTGCCAAACCACAGAACATCTTGGGACAGTTAATATCAATTCCACTGAAGCTGGTCAGTGTCGACAAGATCTGCAATAGTCTTTACTGGCAGCAGGCACGGTGACGGGCTTCCTTGATGGAACACAGTCTACATCTGACAAGATCAAAAATACACACAAGTTGAGTCGCCAAGGAAAATGAAACAGTTGGGCGAATCTGTACTTCATCTACGAAAAGAAACACATTCTTCTGCTGCAGTGTCTGGACTTTGTCAAATGTCTCCCTCAGCACCTGGTCCTTGTCAATAGATGAAGTGATGTACTGCAGCTTGCGTTTGCATGGCAGCACCAAAAAGTCTCTGAGTTGTTCATAATTACATTTTGGGTATGATTAAAGAGTAAAACAACAATCATTCATGAAAAACTGCTTCTGTGATAAAAGTTCCAACTGACGTGTCAAAAATACAAATTTTTTCTCATCGGTGTCGACACAGGCTGATGTGTGAGCTTGAAGAAGAGGGACAACATTTTGGATCGTTTTGTCAAACAGAATGTCATAGTGCATTGCCAAGCACACAGTTTTGTCGAACTGAGTATACGATCTCAAATCATTGTTGGGATGAAGTGTCTTAAACAGTATTAGCCTAATGCCGTTTTTGAACGCACTGAGCGTTAGTGAGGAACACAAAGTGGGCTTGTTTTCGACAATCACAGAGAGGCTGCACTCACTGAAGTTGTCGGTCATGAACAAACACACAAGCCTTTCTTTCGATCTTGAAATAATCAAGTTCTTGTACTGCTTCTGCTGGTTAAATTCAGGTTTGAAAGCATCAAATAAAGTAATCTTATCCTTCTGAAGAAAATACCTCAGTTGTTGGTCTTCTACTTTCGTCGGGCGAGGTGCAGGTTTTGGAGATGGCAGACATGAAGCAAGCACATTGAAGATACTGGGAAGGATTCCAGGTCGCATAGAATCACCACGTAATTTGATCATAGGTGGGTCAGCACCTCAGTGTATCTCACAAATGAAAAACTTGTCTGGATTAACAACAAAGTTTTCACAAGGTGGAAGAACATCAAGCCACTTCTGTCTCTCAGACTGCTCTTTCGGCAGGCGAAACACACGGCGCCCATTCTCCTTATTGTAATTACCTCGACAGTTCACAACCCCACCCTTGTTTGGTATTTTCAATGCATATAATTAGCAATAAACTTTGTAAACAAACAGTATCCACATAGAAATATAGCAATGTGCGTCGAAACAAACAACAATGTCCGATTCAAACCGAGCGATAGACTACGACAATGTTCGCACTGTGACAGTTGGTAACTAATTGAAATCGGTGGACTGGCCTCCGCTAACGGAGTCCACTATATGACCGTGCACGTCCTGTTTACAGTTGTCCTTGATATTTTGTTATTTTTTAACGCAAAATTTATCATATATATACATTACTGTACAAGACGTCCTATGTATGAGCAGAACGAGTACTGTAAAAGCCAGCGAAACAGCAAAAATAACGTGATAAATATTTCCATTAACATTTTTTTGAAAACTTAAGAAATAGCAAGTTCACGATAAGCAAGCCATTAAGTAGCGAGGGAACACTGTATATTGGTTAGTATAAATTATTTTTCTATTTGCTTACTGGCATTTTACGTACTAATTACGTACTCTTATTACGTACTATTTAGCGCCCTCATTCTTCTAGTTACGTGTTCTCATTATCAATAGTACAATAGGGCATGAAAGAATGCATGAGCCATGAATTTTTAAAACTGCAAAGTTGCAGTCAAAATAAAAAAGTAAGGAAATATTTTAGTTACG
Source organism: Trinorchestia longiramus (assembly GCA_006783055.1). NCBI lineage: Eukaryota > Metazoa > Arthropoda > Malacostraca > Amphipoda > Talitridae > Trinorchestia > Trinorchestia longiramus. The sequence goes on from VCRD01008557.1 coordinate 14,104, forward strand.
TAACACCCCACAACTTCTCTTGCAATTTTAAATAATGTTCATGATCGTTATAGATTCGTAAAATGTTTGAGGCACGATAAGGTTTCTGTCTATTAAATACCCTGCCTAGTAAAGGATAGTATATGCACTTTTATGAGAATGTTTGATCCATGTGCTGAAATGTTCCAAATTACTGTACGAACTAGAGCATGATAATAGGAATAACTAGGCTTAATAGGAAAAAGGTACCAAATATTACGCCTTCATTAAAATGTGATCAAAAGTTCGATTAATTTAGCGATTTTATAACCCATCATTTCTTCTGTTCATAGAACCCCATTTAAATTTTATTCTACTCAAACTCTGTGTAAAAACATTTGCTATCCACACTCACAATTGAAGCGCTGCTTTGTATCAGCCATGCTCTATAGCACACCAATCATTTAGTAAAAGAATTTGCAGATAGTAATCTCAACACAGCTTATCAAGTGATACTGATTCGACTACATTATGTATGTGTCGTTACGGAAAATATTATTCAGAATACATGTAGGAACATAATTCACACCCGGAACGATTTACTCATACGTATGAGTTCTGCTGATCTTTTTGTGCTCTCCCTTTCTGGGTCTTCTTTAATCGCACGAAGGGATTTCTGTAAAGAATTAGTGGTGCTAGTGGCGGCTCTTATAAAGAACGGCCCTATTTGCAGGGCCATCATTTTATTCGTTCAATTAGGCCTGGGATTAGCTGCCATGACCTCGTAGCTCCACCAATTTGAGGCTTTCTAACTGGCTCCAAAACCCTCCGCATTTCCGCCAGAGGTTCATTTTTTCTGGTGAGACCGCTATCTGCTATGGTTTCCTGATGAATCTTTCTTGCTGAAATGTAATGAGCGAAAAGACAATGGATGTGCTTTCCTAAGCTCATTGCACTGACTAAGGAGTCCTCATTCTTTGTAGTGGAAGTGCCGTGTCGGATTTGCCGCCAGCGATTGAAGATATCGGCCTATTTGTCAATTCAGTTTATTTTTAAAAAAACATTTAAAAAAAATTATCGATGAGCATATATAAACTTTTCAGCTTGGGAATAATTTATCACTTCCAAAATACAAAAGAATTTGATGGCTATTTCTGACGGAGTATACAGGGCGTCCATAAAGTCTCTTATGATAGTCTTATAAAGTCACAATAGCACCTCTTTCACAAACAGAATCCCTGAAATACACATATATAAAATGTGATTAAAAATGTTAATAAACACTGAACACAATAGAATAAATATGAATAAAATATCTCATCAATTGCCTTCGTAATAAATTTTTAAAGTGGTAAAAAGATTTTATGGACACTCTGTATAACTATATTCAAAGAAACTTTGAAGCAAAGAGAGTGAGTAGTTGGTGATGAACTTGGATTTTCAGAATTCTTTTTCTCTAGAAAATCAATTCAGTCTTTCGCACTTCAAAAAGTTCGTGGAAAATGAACAGTTAGAGGAAACGGATAAAGTTATCATGTTTTATTTCAACATAAGCTTCATCTAGGTCAATATACTTCTGCAAACGTTGATACCAGCCTTTGCAATTTGAATCATGTCAAAGCAGCTCTTTTTACATCTTAAACTGATGAAAACTGGGTACCTTCAAATTACTTTTTCGGGTTTTCGAAATAAAAAGAAGTCGGATAGGGCTAAGTCGGGGCTATAAGGTAGATGTCGAATGATTTTCCATCGAAATTCGCGTAGTACAGCTCTTGTCTGATGAGTGCCTTACGCGAGTCCACTGTCGTGGTGGAAGAGAACGCGCTGATGCAGCTTCCCAGAGCGTTCTTTTGCGATTTTTTTTTGGAAAATTTCCTCAAAAAGCCTTCATAATAAACAGCTGTAGTAGTTTACTTCTTGAGGATGTTATAACCTTTCCTCTTGAACGCTCAGATTTTGCCTCGACAGGCCCACCTCCACCACGGGGAAGCCACTGCTTCGATTGAGTTTTGTACTAAGGATCGTACTGGTAGAGCCACGCTACATCCTCGGTCAGAATTCTCTGCAGAAAACCTTCAGGGTTCTTATCCCACTTTTCGAAATTTCCATGGAACCATCTGTCCTTGTTTCCTACTGATCTGTGCGCAACAGCCTAGGAACCCATTGGGCGGAGAGCTTGCTCAGCCCTAACTGTCCACTAGAATTGTGTGTGCAGAACCCACAGAGATGTTGAGTGTGTCTGATACTGATTCAGTGGTTATTTGCCTATCCTTTTCAATGAGATCGCGAACAGCACTGATGTTTTCCACAGAAACTGATATGGATGGCCTGCCATTGCGGGAATCATCTTCAGTTTCATTTCTTTCACTTCTGAAACGACTAATCCATTTGTAGGTTGCTGATTTCTTTGGGGCATTGTCATCATACACTTGTTTCAGAGAGTCAATGATTTGGCTGTTCTTCCTCCCAAGCTTTACCATGAATTTGATGTTTGTCCTGGCCTCGATTTTGGCAGAGGCCATGTTACTTGAGCGGTTGTTGCCTTGCAAGTGGTGGTGCCGCGTTGTAACGTTCTTTTAAGGGTTCATGTGATAACATGTTATAACACATTGGTACATGAAAGTTCTGGTGCAATGACATCAAAATCTTTTGAAATGATTTTTAGTTATGTTTTTTCCAGAAAATTTTTGAAGCCACCTCGTATATCAAGCTGTTCCAAATGATTCTTGTGAGGAGCCGGAGACATTTTAAAAATATAATGGTCAATAATTAATATGAACATTTCAATGAGAAAGAGCATATTTATCTGCCTTGTCATCGCTGTCCCTGGAAGTACACGTATTCGTGCACTGAGTCACCTCATTGTTATTTTCAGTCTACTAAGTTTTGTGAGAGAAAAAACATAAGAACTAGCTATAACGAGTCGATAATAAAAAGTTTTGCTCCAAAAAAAAATGTACATAATCTTCTAGTTTTCTCTCGAGTCTAATTAAAGGGCTTCCGACGACCAATTGAAGGGTGGAAAGCATTGGTAGACTACCCGACACATTTGCTAAAAACCAGGGATCGTCGAGCAAGAGTAGACTACTGTTCTTTAGTCTAGTCATCTCGTATAATCATGTCGCGTTGGCGTCGAGGTGAAGTACACTACTTGCAGTAGTCCAGTACACCAGATCCAAG
>VCRD01008559.1:0-17230 GCA_006783055.1 Trinorchestia longiramus
ATGTTAAACATCCAATTCAGTTAAATGTAATGATGTCAAATCTAATCTGTACCTAAAGAAAATATTTTGCTTATCACCTAAAATGTGTATAATACCTACCACGTCAGAATTTATATGTATCACCAATGATTACCTCTTAAGTCATCATTGAAAAAGCGAAGTTTCATTTGTTTCCCCATGTATATTTAACGTTCATTGCGTGATGTGAATGTTTACGTATGCCCGTAGGTACTACTGTTCTATCATCTATGATACTACGCATAGAATACCTACCACTTAAGGATTTTATGAAAAGGCATTTTTAAAAACCAATGCTGTTACATTTCTTATGTACCAACTTTGTTGAAAATATACGTTTTTGTTTGTTGTTTGTTTTGTTCGGCTATGTAGCTGTGGTTGGTGGTCGGCCTGTGGAAACAAGCAGCACTGTAATTTCTGCGGATGAAAGGCTTTCGCTATGTCAATGATGGTCACGTACGGATGCAGCATTTATAGAGACGGAAGTGTGGAGCTTGTTCCGTAGCGAGTGTATGTATATGGGGCGAGCATCTAATTGTTCCCTAGGTAGGAATGTTGTCTACGGTACACTGTTTGGTCTATAGTTATGACTCTCATGCTGCTGCAGTACCTTATGAAGCCTCATGGTTCCCCTCTGAAGAAAGATTAGCACAAGTTAACAGATTCATAATTATATTGTGAGTTAGCGATATACAATAGGTATTTGTGATACGATGAACAGGATCATTTTCAGCAAGTGAAAGCTATGAACATGATAACATGCAGATTTCGTGATGAGCATGAAGTGTATATGACAGCACGATCGTTACCATCTACATGCTATGAATCGCATAGCACCCAGAATATCGTATCTATAGCAACTGCCACAAATAGAATATGCACCACAACCGTTGTCGAGAAATATAATCTTCAGAAAAATGAAATCTGCGCTTCACGTTTGAAGCAGATGAACAAAGTTGTTCCAAAGGGAAGCTCTCAGGAGACCAGCAGGACTCCACAGCTTCACAATTGGACACTCTCGAGGGAAGATGAAGCGTACAATACAGAGCTGGTTCGAGAGGGGGTAACCCACAGAGCCGTCCAGCTGCGTCATGAGCGCGTCATGGTTGTCAGAAGTAGGGTGAGCGCAGAGAGGCTCCGTAGTTCAAGTCCCTCCCATCACATTCTGTGATTTTGATAACTTATTCAAATGCTACGGCTGCTGCCCGCGAATGCTTTTTTGGGAGTGCATGCTTTTGCTATGAAAATTCAAGCACATTTCAAAAGTTGCAGACAGCAAAGGCACACAAAGAAACTTCAAGTTGCCAGCTTTTGTAGTCAAAACTATACCTGGGCTTCAATGAGGGGAATAATTCAGCGTTTGTCATCTTAGGTTACAAATCCTCTGAAATAATAAGCAAAATACCTACCAAATTATTATTCAAGATTTTATGTTCGTATTCAGTATATTTAAATCACCAAAAAGATCTGATCCTGAATTTTTAAAATACTTCATGAATTAAGAATCACAACGAAAGTTTGCTTAGCGTTCGTCCGCTCGATCTTTGCTTTGTCCAAGTATTCCTTGTGATTGTGGCATTAATGACAACATTTTTCAAAATTAAGAGCACATTGGGATAAATTCCACGTCGTTTATATTTGTGTGTCCTTTTGTATTCTCGAACTGGAGCCTGAGCACCACAACCACACAATGTCGGCTTTCTGAAATTCTTGCTCTGTATTTAATAGCAGTGTTCTGAAACAACGTTCTTCTCACGAGCTCCTACTCTGTGTTGTCCGACATGAGGCTTGAACAAACACTTTTTAGATTTTCTATTGAAAAATAAATCTTGGTTATGATGCTAAGCTTTAACCGTCTGTACAAAATGCATTATATTTACTGCACTGCTGTTGACTCCAAATAATACAAGTCCGCAACCAGTTTTACGCTCACTACCATTTTAATTTATGAGACCGTCTTGAGTTGCACCCCCTGCTCCTTGAGCTGCACCGTCCTACAGCACGAATTGCACCGTCTTACACCATGAGCTGCACCGTCATACACAACAAGCTACACCGTCCTACACTACCCCTCATTGATGCCTCTGCTGCGAAAAGTTACTCAACGAGACACAAATGTAAGACATGATCATCGTCGTGCCAGTGACGCATGTAACACAGCACCATACGCTGTGAAACAATTAAACCTGAAGTTTTCCCCACTTGATATAGTTGTCAGATTCTACTTGGTTGAAGACAACTCAGCGCCCACACACCGCACAAAATTCGATCTGCGTAAACGCCATATACAGTTTAAAATTTGCATAATAAACTTAAGCTGCTTAAGCTACTTCTGAACCAACGTAGGTATCGTGAAACATACCGATATCTTTACTGCTTCAAGCCTAATTAAAGATTATAGACATTAGCTGCCGAGGTTAATGTTCATTTTGGCTAACTCGACAACATCAAGAAAGCTTTCGAGAAGAACTGAGTGACGTCATTTGACTGATTCAAAGTGTCCCTGAAACTGAGCAGCGCTGACGCAGTCAACTCACATCCCACTCCAATGTCACCAGGGATGCCAAAATGCATTAAAATTTGGCGGCCTATCTCTTAGAGACTTTTTCTCGTTTTTCCCTCGTCAATAGCTCAGGGCACCGCTAATTTGATGCAGGGTCCTCAGAAAAAAGGGATGGAAAAATTAGCCTATGTGGGAGCTGCCCAGGTTACAAGCGATCTCAAGATTTGTTCAAAAGTCAGGACCTAATTTAATGGAAAGCCTTCCTTTTTTTGAAGCTCCGGTGGTGGCAGTAATTAGAACTTCAGTGTTATTAATGAGCCACCAAAATGATGGAGAGACAGTTTTTTTCTTATATTTTAAAGCCCGAACTACAAGTTAAAGGTTTGCAAAATTCTTCCCTTTTCTCCCACTCAGCTCCGGCTTTGGAGAGAGCGCCTTCATGCTTTAGCTTTAATTAAAGTAGGTCGACGAGGCTACAACTGAGCCAAATGAGACTTTTTAAGAATATTTTCTTTTGCCCAGAGCTATTCAGATACGTTTCTGAAAATATATCGCTGCCTTAAATTGAGAACTACTTAGTTCATGATGTGGAGGCAAAGCTTCAGACTTTGAAGTCCAGACATACAAGCGCTTTTAGTAGTCAATGGTTTGCTAAAAATGCTATTATGATTAAATGCGAGTACATTAATAATATTCAATTATGTTTTTTGACATGAACATTTTGAAGATACAGAGACCAGTTTTGCAGGTAGACACTTCATCTTCAGGAGTGGGTTGTATGAATTTAAAAAACAAAACTTGAAGACTGACTCTTACACACAACTGTCTTGATAACAGGGAAAGATGGCTTGTATGTACTCGTACCGTACAGTTCTAAATAAAAATTCATTTGTGCATCTTCATGCATATCCTCAAACCAGTATCAAATCAAAACTAGGTCTGGTGTAGAAGTATGGCAGTTGTAACTTTTTTCGTAAGGTTAAATGGACTTATTTATTTTAATTTTCATATACTCTTACTGAACTGCTAAACGCAAATGACTTAGCTTAAGTTATCAGAATTGGTGACCTAATTTTTATAATTTTAGCAATTTAACAGAAGAATTTGGTTGCCATCGCAAGGCATACAAAGGCCAAGGTATTTTTGAAGTCATGAGCATCGAGCAGCAAGCGTGTTGTTGGCATGCTGAAAGCCTGGACAAAAACAACACAATCAGGACGTCGATGTTGTAAATTTTACGACAACGTTTTCTTGACTGCCAAGGCTGCAGTCTCGGTCTCAACTGAAGATTACAACCACATCTGCAATTCTAAATTCCCTGTGGTTATCAAGCCAGAAATTCTGTAATATACGCCTCTTCGTCGCCGTCCTTACATACAAATAACAACTCACTTATTTTATGAAATGCTACACTTTGAAAAAATTAATAAAGATTCAAAGTGTCCCGAAAACTTGTTCGAAAGCTGTGGAAAGCTTGGATAAGAAGTCTCTCAAGACTGGCACAATGGTGTGTGAGATAACATAACATTTTTCTTCACATACAATCCGGTCAGAAATTGAATTACAAAACTTTGTTTGACTAACTGACAGTAGTTATCATAAGCGCTGAGAGAAATTCCTTGTAAAATATTCTATTCAAAAGCTTGAATAACTCGCCTGAGTAAGCTTTCGTTGCAAGATCCCTCAACATCGAGCAGCTTAACCAAGTAAAGATCACGGGCGCCAGCGCGAAGTTTGGACGCTAGTCTATAACAAATGACTTATTTATTCAAGGTTAGCGAATCTTTCCATATCCATGAATCAAATTTCTTTGTTGCGATGTGGTGCCAAACGTCGTGCACGCCTCAGACTTGGCAGCAGCAACAGCAATATTTTGGTTGAAGGGTCTCAGCATCGTACATCTGGACCTCAGCATCGTACGTCTGGCTCTCAGCATCGTACGTCTGAACCTCAGCATCGTACATCTGGACCTCAGCATCGTACATCTGGACCTCAGCATCGTACGTCTGAACCTCAGTATCGTACGTCTGGCTCTCAGCACCGTATATATGAACCTCAGCATCGTACGTCTGGCTCTCAGCACCGTATGTGGGAACCTCAGCATCGTACGTCTAAAGCATCGTACGTCTATATACGTGTAAAGCACACACAGCGTTTGGCCAGTAAAACCCAACAGTCACCCGCTCAAAAATACAAACACCGCACACTGTTAATGGCTCGAAAAAGTTGTATGTGAGCAAAGCACAAGTACATGACTTATGCTTCAACGACCACTGCGAGACCCCGAGAAGCTCATCAAATAAAGAGGGGCTGAGGAAGCCATGAGGCATGGTGTCTAAAACACCAAAGGTTTATATAAGCAGCTTTCGGGAAATCAAGCCAGTTCAAAAAATTCAGAGACAGAAGGTGAACACAGTGTTGGAAAGTGATAGGGCATCGACAAACAAAGGCAGGCGAAGTCTACAAGGAGTCACGACTAAAATCTTCTCGACGTAGAGGTGAGAATACTTCTGGAATAGGAAACAGAAATAATATGCCATAAAGCAGCATAGCGTATTGGGGCACCTCTGTCATGTACTTATAGAGGATTTCCTTATTTTCTAGGGTGGGAGGTTTGTTTGCTACTGGACCGCAGAAGAAGTTCGCACCGAGAAATCATTGAAGAAGTTCTTGCCTATGAGTAACTTGGAGGAGTTTGGAAATTCAGTGTCAATTTGAATTCAATGTCTACGATAATTATCTTGAAATATAGACGACAGTAACTACGTGAAAATTTTAATTAACAGACTTCAACCCAGTGGTGCCTCTTTAAACCAGTGAAGGTTAAGGAACAGCACGAATAGTCTGGAGACACTGTACGCATACACACGCATAAAGTAAACAATAAGGACGGCCCTGCAACACGGAAGGGTGAACGCGCTATGCAGTGGATTATGAGAGTGTGGCTAGCGTGAGCAAGGTGCCATTCTTCGTATCATTCAATGTGTGAGTGAATTTAGTTGGTTATTATCAGTGAAATGACTTGATCGACTTACATTGATTTTTATTAATTCATGACATGCCCACGTGCCATTTCGCGTATGTTGATAGTAAGAACAGCGTGTCATCTTCCCAGCCATTCAGTGTATGACGAGATTAGATAGTTATTGTAAGTGAAATTAGGGTGAATATAGGCAATTGAATTACATTGGCTTACAATTGATTTTGTGACATGTTTGCCTGCCATTTACGTGTGTTGTTAAAGTAAATATTGCTGAACTAGCTTGTTATATTTGTTCCCTTCTTGCATCGGCCTTATTTATGAATATCATGTCATTGATTGTTACGAGGTTTGGATCCCTCCAATTTGCGGCGACTATGTCTTGATAAATAATTTATTGCATTCCGGTTAACGTAAAAGTGTATGTATATTATTTTACTTTGTAAGATTCAATTTAAGTGTTCGTAAATATCATTAATTCATGCATTAATATAATGACACAGCTCGTATCGCCACAGTATCGTACGTCTATGCCTTTAATATCGTACGTTTGAACCTCAATATCGTACGTCTAGACTTCAGTATCGTACATCTAAACTTCAGCATCGTGTGTCTGGACCTCAGCATCGTACGTCAGGCGTAATCTCCCCTCAGGAGCAGCGCTGCCGCCACATTTGTTGCCTCATAATCGAGAGTTGTTTTGTCCCTGCAGATAGCAAGAGCCCCGTGCAATAAATGAGGCAATAAAATTCAACTGATTAAAGATCTGGAAAGATGTAACGTCGTTCGAAAAATAAGAGATTTGCATAACAATACTATGTATACTCATATGAACAAGTACTCTAATTAATCCTTCCTTTCTTAAGAATATGTTTGTCTGATACACCACACAAAAGCATAAGTGCATTGGTTCACATGAATTTAACATCATAAATGAACGATGCTTGGATGTCTGTGTGAGACAACACAAGCAATATTTCCTGCTTTCATTCAACTGTAGTTTATCTGGGGGCGAAATTTTAATCCAACTACACGAATATAAATTTTCCTACATTATCCTTGAATTATTATTATTTATACTTTATGAGCTTCTAACCACAATTAATTACACCATAAAATTGAACATGACAATTGTGTTGTAACCTCAATGACGTGGAACAAACACGTCAGATGTCGGAACCTGTTGCACAGTAAAAGATGAGCAAAATAAAAGGGTTTCGTACCTAATGAAAGCGCACAGCTGTACAGCGGCGTATCTCGGCTCACTGTTGCAGAAGTGGATGATTGAGATAGAAAAAGAAGTGTTGATGACATTGTTAGACTGAACCACAGACATGTAATATCATCCTTGTTACTGGATGCTCAAAGTAACATCATTTGCAGCAGGCTAGACAGTCAGGAACACAAGCCATGGAATGTTTATTTGGAATGTGCATTGAATCTAAACAGATTAATAAGCACAAAGTCATAAACATTGTTGTTTTGTGCACTAAGTTTTGATGTTTGGAAGATTTAAAAACCTACCAAATATTCAAAAAATATTCAAACTTGAATAGGACTTGGATTTTATTAGAGCATAACTTATTTAGAACTTAAAATTAAGACTTACATTACCTAGAACATGACTTAATTATGACTTTTAAACTTAGTTTTTAAACTTAGGACTTCTATTGAGTTACACATATCTTAGTTAGGACTTAAACTTAGTTAAGACTTAAACTTAGGACATAACGTAGTTAAGACTTAAACTGGAATTGGAGGGTCGAAAAATTCGAATAAATGAGTGGTGAAACTCACAATTATTATTGCGTCGGGTGTGGTGAAACTCACAATTATTGCGTCGGGTGTGATGAAATTCGCAATTATTGCGTTGGGTGTGGTGAAATTCAAAATTATTACGTCGGGTGTGATGAAATTCGCAATTATTGCGTTGGGTGTGGTGAAATTCAAAATTATTACGTCGGGTGTGATGCAACTCACAATTTTTGCATCGGGTGTGATGAAATTCACAATTATTGCGTCGGGTGTGAAGCAACTCACAATTTTTGCATCGGGTGTGGTGAAATTCACAATTATTGCGTCGGGTGTGGAGTAACTCACAAAACACTGTTATTCAACTCACGAGAAAGTATTATATAATATGCTCTATCACTTCAATTCAGTGGTTTTCGTACATGATTTGACTGAGTACTCCATGTACTTAGTTCTGTGTTGTTATAATCCATTTCTTACTTTAAAAACATTCCCCTATTTAAACAATGTGTGAGTGAAATGTTTTATAATAGGCTTTCTTCGTGCTTATTTTGTAAGCAAGTTTTTTTCTCAGAATTTTTCATAATCAATTGAAAGATCGTATTTTGTCGTTTTAAATAGGTACTCCAACCATTTGAAATTGCATTCTATTTTATTTTTAAAAAACACAATAACACACATGATTGATGGAACTCTCATTCCTTTTTAAAAATTCAAGCACAATAAAAATGCATGCATGATAAAAATGTGAGCATAAGAAAAACATATAAAAAATATATAAATATGATAAAAGTACATGTATAGTGAAAAATGTGCATAATAAAAATATGAACACAATGAAAGCATGAACATAAAGAAAAACAAGCATAAAAAATATAGGCATGATAAAAATCATTTTTAATAAAAAAAATTCTTACAATAAAATGTAAGCATAATAAAACTATACACATAATATAAACAAGTATAATGAAACCATAAGGATAATAAATTATAAGTATAATAAAAACACATAATAATAATATATGCACAACGCTTATTCGTTGCGTGGACAGGCATTCAAATCTCCACTGGGCGACCACCGTAAGCAAGCATTTAATAGCACTGCACTTCTGGTAAAGATTCTAAAGACTTTTTATTTAAGTGTTTGAATTCCTGAGTATCATTTCGTTTAGTTTGTAGTTGTTGATTGCATCTAAGACGAATATTCTCGTAATAACTAAGGCGCAAATAACGAGCAGATCTGCAACAAACAGCTTCCTAGGATTTGACTTCGTGAAGCTTTAATTGAAGCAGTGGAAGTAATTACGAAAACCTTGAAAATAACATTTTAAGTGTAACTAAGCATGACGTTAAACAGATATTTTAAAATGTAACACCGTTGTTACAATGTTCTCCATGATGATCAAGCACATAAGGATAAATCAAGAACGTCAACAAAGAGCTTACCAGAACTCCAGCAAAATATTTATTTAACGAGTCACTTGCTCTGTCTTTGAGACGACTAAACTAAACCACGTCTCCACAAATATTGGATTACGAATCCTCTAGTATTATAGCGTACTAATTCCATGTTCCTAACTCCCAGGGCCATTGAATGATTGTGATCAATGAGCGTTACTGAAATGCCTGTGAGTCAGTGAAATGCGGGTACGTCATTGAATTGACTCATGTGGTTAAGGTGTACGTGTAAGATTGATACCCTTATTTTAGACAGCATAGGACTCGGGTATCAACCCAAGAATGGGCAAAACGACACGTTCTTATTGACCTATTCTATTCTCAACTCACAACAACTTGGAGTAGTAGCAGGGGAAGCAGGGAAGAAAGGATGGGCTTTACGGCAGTGGAGCTCAGCGTTGAGACCTAACAGAGCTCCCGCCAAGTCTCTGGAAGCCTGCAAAAGCGCATCAATGTTTACACAGATTTCTCCGTGAAACAAAAACTGCCGCTGCCATCTGCATCAACCTGAAAAATCACAACAAAATCTATAAGACGCACTAAATTAATTCACGTAATTGAACACAAAAAAGTATATACTGAAGAGGGCATTCCGTCTTAGTACTTTGCGAACGTTAGGGCAAAATTTTGAAGCAAAAACTGTCTTTATTATTTAACGCATGATTTTGATGCTCACAATTTACGCATTTTTTGTATAAATGCAACGCAGTTGATGCATCTTGACCAAGCAGCTGTTGAAATGCACCTGAGAGCTAATACGATTTAGATGTTCTGTCGACTAGTAATAAAATGAAAACTTATTCACCACAAGACCCACAGATGGAGAGAGAATGATTCAGCTTCACTCACCACCGCAGCGATGTTGATCTACATCAACGAATGTATGTTAGAAGTGCAGCATTATTATCTACATCAACGAATGTAAATTAAAAGTGCAGTATTATTATGTACATCAACAAATGTATACTAAAAGGGTAACATTATCTTTCACATCTACAAATGTGCGTTGAAGGCACAACATTCTTACTTGACAATACAGGGTGTCTCAAAAAAATGTACTCACCCGTTAACCGTTGCTAACATGCTGTCTTCTTTGTGTTGCAGGTGTGAGGTTCGAACCTTTGCGAAAATGATTAAATGTGATTAAAGAATCATGTTCGCAAAGGTTCGAACCTCACACCTGCAACACAAAGAAGACAGCATGTTAGCAACGGTTAAAGGGTGAGTATATTTTTTTGAGACCCCCTGTATTTGACTTGAGAAGTTTTGTAAACTTTAGAGAGAATTATTACGAGCACAGGTCTTCAAAGTCAGGTCCTAATTTCTATTTTAACTTTATAGCTGCAATAATTAAAAAACTTAGTTGGTAGAACAAGTGGCGGACTTTACATCTGTAACCAGTGAGGAACTTCACAGTTGCAGCGAGTAAGGAACTTTACCGCTGCAACAAGTGAGAAAGCACCTTGTATTTCTTGTCTCCTCAGAGTCACATGATGGCTAGAAGCTCTGCGTTGCACCTGCAGACATCTCCTGTAAAAATACATCTGCTATATAACGCAGAAAAAATTTGATATGCAGGATTATGTCTGCTCTACAGGGCTGTGTATGTTCTGCAAGACTATGTCTGCTCTGCATGACTATGTCTATTCTGTAGGACTATGTTTGCTGTGTAGGACTCTGTGTGCTCTGCAGGACCATCTCTACCCTGCAGGACAGTGTTTGCTCTACAGGACTACGTCTACTCTGCAAGTCCATGTCTACTCTGCAGGACTATGCCTACTCTGCAAGACAATGTCTGCTTTGTACAGTCTACACAGAAATAGTTGCGCTTTTCCATGAAAGCGAACGACAATTTAAAGTTAAATTCAATATAGTCCATTTTTCCTGATAAATTAAACAAATAAAAAAGGAGGTGTTGTGTGAGGAGTGCTGCAGTTTCAATACAGCTCAGTTAAAGAGTAGTTAAATACAACAGAGATCAAGTAATCCGATTCCTTCATAAGGTTTTGATGAGCAGAATACTTCAACAAAGGAGTGAGGCAAGCAGCAGCGGCTTGTGACTTGTGTAAATTATTCTACTGCTTTCCTATTGTTGTGGTGACACAACTAAACTGCGAGTTCATACGATATCTCTAGACTTCATCTAGAACCCTCGGTTGACTTCATCAGGGATATTAATAAAATTGAAAAAATCCAGCGTAAATCAATGAAAATGATTCTAGAACTCCGCAATTTCAGATGTGAAAGACGTCTTCAACGCCTTGAACTTATCTCCCTAGAACAAAGAAGACTGCGAGGACAACTTATTGACGCCTATAAGTATCTCAACGGCCTTAACGATGTTACCCTGGAAGGGCTTTTTGAAAGAGACTGTTACGTGCGAACCAGAAATAACGGCCAAAAACTAATACTGAAAAACTTCAAGTCATCCCAAGCTATGAACTTCTTTCCCTTTAAAATTGCCGCAACTTGGAAATAGCTGCCCGAAAACATCGTTTCTGCTGGCACTGTGAATACATTCAAAAATCGTCTCGACAAATATTAGATTTCGAACTCCCCAGTATTATAACGTACTGATTCTATGTCCCTAACTCCACGGGCCAGTGCATGATTGAGATAAATGCGTGACTGAAATGCCTGTACGTGAATGAAGTGCGTGTACGTGACTGAATTGACTTACGGGATTCAGATGTACGTGCATGATTGATGCCCTTACTTTAGACGGCATGGGACTTGGATATCAACCCAAGAATGGGCTAAACAGCTCGTTTCTATTGCCTTATCTACAGTTCTAGTTGCAGTAGCAAGAATCTACAGTTCTAGTTTCAGTAGCAAGCATCTACAGTTCCAGTTGCAGTATCAAGCATCTACTGTACATTACATCAACCATAACGGAAGCCCATCATCATCTCCAACAATGGGGTCATGAAGCTTACAATTCCTGACTCTAATCTCTTACTGTTATTGAGGCGCGGGAAGTTCCTAAAATGATGGATCTTCCAACAGCCCAATGTCAACACACACGCCATGTGAGACAACATTGAGGGTAACAAGAAAAAGACTATTGTAATGAAGTAGCAAAGTCCAATTATGAGAGTAAATATTAGAGACTTGTGATCAGCGATGTTTCTAAGAATTAAAAAAAGAAACTTTACGAATTCATTCATATATAAAAAGAATTTGTAAAACTAAAAGACCAGAAGCTTTTCTACGTGGAAAACAACTTTATAAACAAATATACAACGTGCTTTGATGCAGGAAAATATTTTGTTGCTTGGCAGTGAAGTATTATCATGAGTCTTCCGATACTTTTGGAACCGTACACATTTATTCTTTATTGAACAATATTGATGTCGAATTTTTATACCCAATTTAAAATTTTCATCCCACCTGCAAAAACACACGGAGCACCAATTTTTTCCTCTCCCTATATTTTGCTAAAGAAATTTAACTTTGGTCGCGTCACAGTTGCTGGTCATCTGACCTTAGTTGTGTGACGATTAAAAATTGTCTATGTACATAAAAACACCTACATTCAAGTTAAACTGTGGCTTACAGACGACTCAGACTTGCAAACTGTGTACTCTGAACTGCTGTGTATTGCTCGAATCTTAAGAAGCTTTAAAAAATAATAAAAACGGTAAAAATTCAAGAGATGGCATCGAGTTTAGAGAGAAGTCCTGCCAAAAAACAAAACTCATTTATTCCAAGATCCAAAAACTGAATTCCTGTGATCCAATTGGATTCTTCAGTCCTGAACCTCATTTTTCAGGATGAAAGACTTCTGCCCCGTGGTAGCCTGCTTCAAAACTCCTCCAAATTTGTGCATGCATGAGTGCACTGAAATATTTTGTGGTTTTTGCTTGAGTGACTTTCCTGAATTCTTCCCATTACCGCCTCGGCAAAGTCATTCTTCGATCACATAACTTGGCCAGGTCATAATTGCCAAAATCAAAAATGAATAAAAAAAATAGAATTGTCATTACATAAATGAACCTAATACAGTCACTTGGTATTAGATACTTTCATTCTGTGTCACTTGAAGACGCAGCAGAGAACACATCTCTCTGACAAGGTTTGCACATACACTACAGTGAGCAACAAGTCTTGCTGTGTGCAGGTGACGGTGCAAGTGACGGTACAAGTGACAGTGCAGCTGGTAGACAGAAACACACTTTGTCCTTTCCTTGTTACCTAAAACTTGTATAGAAGTGCCCCAGAGGTTACAATACTTGTATAGAAGTGCCCCAGGGGTTGAAATACTTGTATAGAAGTGCCCCAAGGGTTGCAATACTTGTACAGGATGTCCTAAAAAAAAGATATCCAATTTTCATGGGCTGTAATTCAAAAACCAATAAATTTACAAACAATTGGAAAGTCACATTTTGTTTTCTTATGCTTTGGTATCATTGATACGGTTTCAACTCGTAAGTTGAATTACGTGTGAATACGAAAGCGTGATCTTAAACTATTCAAGATTTTTACCGATTGAAAAGCCTCCCCATTATGCAACTCACAAAAGGACAAAGAAAATTCATCGTTGAGAAGTATTTTCAAGTGAAAAGTTTCCAACAGGTCATTCAATCATTTTAAGAGCATTTTCCTGAAAGACAGTTTCCAACAAAGATGACCATTTGGAGAAATGTTTCTAGGTACAGAACCGAAGGAACAAGCCTGAATCTCAACAAAGGTCGATGAGGACGGAAAAGAACGGTGCGATCAGAAGAATATGTTCGAATTGTTCAAGGAGCACTTACAAAAAAATCCTCAAATCTCTGCAAGAAAAAGTGGATTAGATGTTACTAAACCTACACTCAACAGAATTATACCTTTGGATTTGAAGTGGCATCCCTACAAGATGCATGTGCGGAACAAACTCCTGGATAACGATCTTCCTCGGCGGCTGAATTTTGCTCAATGGTTTTTTCAAAGAAATGTTCGGTTTGTGGACGACATTGTGGTTGGCAATGAGGCCACTTTTCATTTGAATGGCAAAATAAATAATCACAACGTTAGCACACATGCACCGAAGAACCAACCTCCTAATTTCAACCTTGACGTAGGAATTTCAAGAGAGAAAGGGTCTGTGTGGATGGGACTTTGTGGCAATGGACATGTCATCGGTCCTTATTTTTACAACAATAACTTAAATGGAGTTGAATACCTTGATCTAATAAATAACAGGATCGTTCCACGACTTCGAGAAACACATGGAACACATGGTGCTCCTGCACATAGAAGTGTTGCTGTAAGGGAAAAACTGAATGAGTTATTCGGCAATCGCATTATCGCCTTGAATCATCGTATCAAGTGGCCTCCCAGATCGCCTAATTTGACGCCGTGTGATTTCTTCCTTTGGGGACATCTAAAGAGTAAGGTTTATAGCTTTCCACTGCACGATACCGACGAACTCAAGCAAAGAATTGAAAATGAGGCCAATTTACTGCAAGGAGATGATGCTCTCGTTAGACAAGTAATGGCGGGAATGAGGAGGAGAATGCAACTGTGGATTGAGAGAAACAGAGGACACACCGATAGAAACGAACAATAGGAGGAACATTTCGATTGTTTTTTTTATTTTAGTAGCACTTTCCATTTAATAAACGGTTGAAAGTTATTAAAAACATGGTTTTAAATCATAAAATTCGAAGTTTAACAGAAGTGTGCAAACAGGTTTTCAGTATCGGTCACTAAAAATACTGCTCAAAGAAAACGATAGGATCAAATCTTCTGAAATTTTGTACAGCGATGGAACAAATGTTAAGAAACAAAATGTGACTTTTCAATTTTTTGTGTTTGATAGTTTCTGATTTACAGCTCTTGAAAATTGGGTATCGTTTTTTTTGGGACACCCTGTATAGAAGTGCCCCAGGGCAATGCTCCAAATAGTGGTAGCATGGATACCACCTCAGCTGCTCAACACTTTTAATTAGGAAATTTACGTAAAATTCACTGATTAATTATCGTTCATTTGAAAAAACGCGAGAAACGCGTTCGAACAATTCCTAGAAAGGTTATTAAAAAAATTGTGCAAAAATTTTGGGGTAGTAATCATCTACTGGAATTGGAGAGACAGGGCTTGACATTTTTAATAATTACTAGTGCAATGCCCGTTAATAATTTGTTCCTAAACTAATCAGTTTTGGGCTTCAGAAGCGAATCAATTTTCTATCGGACGAATGTCTTTCTTGCTGTCGAAGTCTTGCTGCTTCTCTCTTACGATTGGACACGTTTCTATCCATGTTGGTCTTTTATGCTGGAATTTTATTCTGAAATATTCTCTATTATCTCTTTGAAGCTTTTCAAGAAAATTACAATTCCAAAAACAATAACTCAATTTCCAAAATCTTTGGCCTTATACTAAGTGGTAGCCAGGTTACTGGTCAAACTAATTTAAAACATTTCTTTTCGCATTATCAATTAAAAATATCAAAGCATCATGATGAATTTCAACAGAAAAAGGTCCAAAGAAAATTTCTATTTGTAAAAATAAACCGATTGTGTATTCTGGATACACTAATGCAAGTGAAAGGGAATTGAATAGCCACAGAAAAATATTGCAATAGAATGATTTCTTGTATTTCTTAAGCTTTATCCTTGTTGCTATCAAAGCTATCGATTAGAAAAGTGTGACACACGGACAGACGGACACAGTTCTTTTTATATTATAGACTGCGTTTGGCAGCTTTATAGATAAAATGGTATATTGTAAAACTAAATAAATATCTAACTTTACTAACGGGGTATGCGACCTATATGCAGGAGACGCAAATATGAAGAAATTCATTTGCCAGAAATTGAAAATATTTTAGATTTTATTACGTTTTTTCGCACAATTTTCTCTTGTTCAGGTCAAATTTCAGTATTCTTTAACTTTCTGTCTTTCTCAAAGAAACGTCAGTTGTGAGCTTATTTCACAATTTGAGTCGCATTTTAAAAAGCAAAGTAAAAAGCTATCCGAACACAAGATGGTAAAATTTCCTTAACTTTCATTCAACTCCTTCTCCTTCTGTAGGTGCGCTGTGTATCCAAGATACTGCATCGAGTGCCTTGGTGCAATTAACGCATTTTTTCAGACAGACAAGACAGAAGTGGGGAGTGTGAGACGTGCAATAACTGCTTCAACATGAAAATAAACTGATTGATGAGGCATCAAATGTTTTCATGCCCTTTAATTTGGTGCACGAATTTCTCACACGCTGTCACACATCACTCACTCCGTGGCTTGAAAGCATGCGCCGACTTTGTCCAGCCACCATTAATTCAATTTGGCTCACTGCAATGGAACTCATCATTATGTACGAATTTTAATTGTAATGAATTCATTTTAATTTCAGTGTGAGTACCCACGCATAGGAAATGGCTTCTATGGATAACACTGTTGGGTGCAAAAAACTATAAACACTTTTAAAGGAAATAATGAAGTGGCAGACGTGCACACATATGGGAACCAGCGTACACACACATCACAACAAGCCACGTACACACACATCACAACAAGCCACGTACACACACATCACAACAAGCCACGTACACACACATCACAACAAGCCACGTACATGCATTTCCCTCTCCGATGACGAGGGCAGATACAGTGGTGGGATACAAACTTAATTCAAAATGACTTGGTTGTCAACACAAAGAATTAAGGACAAGTAATGATGTACAGTACGGTCATGGAGTAATCTGAACTCGAAAGTTAGCGAAGCTATGCATATTTTTCAGTAGTCCTGCATCAGCTGGGAAGGAAAGGAAATGAATAACTAAATTAGAAGACTACTAATAAAACTGAAAAACTGTCACAGTGAAATGTACCTACAACTCATAGCAAACTAATTTTGTGATTTTGAGAACTCACAGTGTATTTATTTGTGTCTTTTGCGCGACGGTGCGATTTAAAATTCGAGTGTATGTTCAAGACAGAAAAAGAATTCTGCACTGGTCTGTGGTGTGAAACTTGAGCTAAAATTCAGTTTTCTGTTGAAATTCTCGCAAATTTAGTTGTGGTATGACGGCACTTTGTGCGCGTGGACAACTTAATGAGTCTTATAAATAAATAAAATAGAACATGGGACATAAAGGTATTATAATTTAAACCGTGATCTAGCAATAAAACTCCAATAAAAGAAAGACTGGACGTTTTTATTTGTCTTACAGAGTGTGATGAACTGAAGGTAAAGTTAGAGTGTTGCAACAACTGTTACAATAACTGCTACAATCTCTGTTACAATAATTGCTACAATAACTATTTTAATAACTGTTACAATAAATGCAATAATAACTGTAACAATAACTGCTATAATAACTGCTACATCAATTACAACTGAGCTAAAAAATATGAAAGTGGAATCAGGTAAAGATTAACATCATACAAAGAGTTCACGCTTCTTTGTCTGCCTATTTGTTCTGTTCGTAAATAGATCAAAGAAAATGTGTCAGGTGTTATTTGTGTTGCAATCTGCAGCACACAACTACATATCACACAACCCTCCTCCCCTTCCCCTCCTCCCCTTCCCCTC
>VCRD01008560.1:0-17223 GCA_006783055.1 Trinorchestia longiramus
TCGGTGTCGACATAGGCTGACGTGTGAGCTTGAAGAGTGACAACATTTTGGATCGTTTTGTCAAACGGGATGTCATACATAGTTCATTGCCAAGCGCACAGTTTCGTCGGACTGCGTATACGATCTTTAACCATTGTTGGGATGAAGTATCTTAAACAGTGGTACACTAATGCCGTTCTTGAACGCACTGAGCGTTAGTGGGGAGCACAAAGTGGGCGTGTTTCCAGAAATCACAGACAGGCTGCACTCATTGAAGTTGTCGGTCATGAACAAACACACAAGCTTTTTTTTGATCTTGAAATAATCAAGTTCTTGTACTGCATCCGCAGGTTACGTTCAGGTTTGAAAGCATCAAATGAAGTAATCTTATCCTTCTGAAGAAAATACCTCAGTTGTTGGTCTTCCACCTTCGCCGGAGGAGATGCAGGTTTTGGAGATGGCAGACTTAAAGCAGGCATATTGAAGATACTGGGAGGGATTCCACTTGTTCACACAACCCCACACTTGTTTGGCATTTTTAATACATATAATTAGTAATAAACTTTGTAAACAAACAGTATCCACTTAGAAATGCAGCAATGTGCTTCGAAACAAACAACAATGTCCGATTCAAACCGAGCGACAGACTACGACAATATTTGCACTATGACTGATGGGGTTAACTGAACTCAGTGAACTGGCCTCCGCTACTGTAGTCAGCTATATGGCGGTGCACGTCCTGGTTATAGTAGTCCTTGGTTTATGCCCATTCAAAGCCTGATAAGGAGTCAAATTTTTATGAGCACTATTAGGGCTCCTATTTTTAACATATAGAGCAGTTGGGACAGCTTCAGCCCAGAATGTTTTGGGTAACTTTGAATCAGACAACATAGCTCTCACTGCTTTAAGGATTGTTCTCTTCATACTTTCAGCAACTCCAATTTGTTCAGGGGCCTTAGGTACAGTCTTTTGATGAACAATTCCATTTACCTTCAGAAATCTTTCAAAATCAGTAGACACATACTCTCTACTATCGTCTGTGTGCAGGATTTAATTTTGTGATCATAGTGATTTTCAATAAGAGCTTTGAACTCAGTGAACACCCCAAAGACATCACTCTTGTTTTTGATAATGTGCACCCAAGTGTACCCAGAATAATCATCAATGAATCTTACAAAATAACTACCACTTCCCAAAGAACTAGGATTAATTTTCCCACAAACATCACTATGGATTAACTCTAAGAGCTTACGCACTTTTCTTTGATCTACTCTAGAAAAAGGAAGACTATGGCTCTTGCCATCACAACAATTTTCCCAGAAAACATTCTCATACCCTAGTGAACAATCAAAACCTCTAACACGATTAAGAGAATTCAGTTTCTTAAAATTATCAAATCCTAGATGGCAAAATCTCTTATGCCACAACAGGTTATCCGAAGAGACACTCGAGCATTTTGCGGCTACATGATGGGAACAACCTAGTCTATAAAGTCCTCGTACCTTACAACCAGCTACTATCAACTCATTATTTTTATCTACAATTTCACATGTGCTTTAATTGGAATGGGTATTCTCACCACATTCTGCACTCTGGGCCACAGATATCAAATTGCAAGCTAGCTCTGTCACAAACAACACATATTTTACAACACAGTTCTTTACCTGCATATTAAGTAGTGGTACTTTGATAAGCACATCTCCAACTCCAATACCCTTCAAAACTCTACCATCACCAATTTCAATTCTTACAGGAGAAGAGAGATTAGAGTAAGATGAAAATTGACTTTTCTTGTTGCACATATGCTGAGTAGCACCCGAGTCAACTATCCAAGAGTCACAGTCAACATTATCTATAGAAAGAGCACTAGTAAACAGAGTAGTTTCCCCTTTAGATGATCTTCGTGCATCTACTACTCTGTTTGTTTGGAATGTTCTATTTTCTTTTCTTAGTCGTTCTTCATAGACTCTACACTGTCTCTTAATGTGGCCCTCTTTACCACACTCAAAACACTTAATGAGCTTTTTATTCCTTTTGAAACTCACTAAGAATTTTTCACTGAAGTACCAGGGCTACCTCGCTGTCTTCTATCTTCATTTAGGAGACACTCAATTAAAACTTTTGTTGTTAAGACTAATAGTTGCAACTCTACGGTATATTCTAACCGTAATTCGCTTACCTCTATTAGGCTTGCTCTCCCGTTGGTGGCGGGTCTCGCGAATGATGTACGTCCTCCAACCGTGTACAATGATGCGAATTCGACAACCTTCGACCGTGACTCACAACCTCTACTTGCGTGACGATTATCCCTAAACTAGTGTTAGTAACTGAATCTGCTTAGCCTACTACTTTACAAGTACAGATCTCCAGGACAACGACTACTTTTCTCGAACAACCAACGTGCAACCTGCACCTGCGCCNGACGTCTGTTGGAACTTTTATCACAGAAGCAGTTTTCCATGAATGATTATTGTTTTGCTCTTCAATCATACCCGAAGTGTAATTAAGAACAGCTCAGAGACTTTTTGGTGCTGCCATGCAAATGCAAGCTGCAGTACATCACTTCATATATTGACAAGGACCAGGTGCTGAGGGAAACATTTGAAAAAGTCCAGACACTGCAACAGAAGAATGAGTTTCTCTTGGTAGATGAAGTACAGATTCGCCCAACTGTTTCAATTTCTGGTGGATTGCTGAATGGCATGGCCGAGAACAACCGAGACTGCAAGGCCACTTCTATTCTAATGACTAGGTAATTGCAGTGCCACAGCCAAGCATCCTCTTGACAACGAGAGTGTCTGGTTTCTTCTTTTTGACACAGTACATCTGCTAAACAACTGGAGCTACATCTGCTGAACAACTACATCCACAGCTGGATCAGTGAGAAAAGCCAGAAGATCAGTCTTCACAATGAAACACGGCATCATTTGCAGACGTCAAGGAACTGTACAAGTCAAAGAAAGCAGTATTCTGACGACTACTAAACTTAGTCAATTTGCTTTCAACCCCTCAAATTTGCGGTCAACCCCTCAGAGAAAGACTAGCAGAAGAATGCAGTCATTCAGACCTCTGTCAAGAAGGCCCGGTTGGCTGACTAATCGCTGCAGTTTGGTAGGTTTTTGCTTCTATGTCTGTTTGTTTATATGCGTGAATGTTTGTATGTTTGGTTGTTTGCATTGAAAAAGGTTTAACTATAATCAACTTGTAAAGTCTAAAACTGCAGCAACACGGCTTTCTATAAAGTGGCCACTAAGCTCATACAATAATACATGTTAAGTCCGGTTAAAATTGGTATTTCAAAGCATTACAGTATTTTAAACTATTTAAAATTCAATGTAAAACCTTATTATCCTTTCTATTGCTTGAAAGAAGTAATTTTTGATCAATTTGCCAGATAGAAAATGCTATGTTACTAAGAATGCAATGGCCTCCGCTACCGTAGTCAGCTACATGGCGATGCACGTCCTGGTTATAGTAGTCCTTGGCACAAGCCCAATGTACAGCATTTCAGGACTTTTGGGTGCATGGCTTATGCACATGTTCCCAAGGATGAAAGAGAGAAGCTTAACTTAAAGAGCAAGACCTGTGTTCTTTTACGGTATGGCAGTGGAACTAAAGGATACAGGCTGTATGATTTTAATGCCTAAAGGATCTTGCTGAGTAGAGATGTGATATTTAATGAATATCAGTGTATGTCATTTGAGATGGAGCCTTCAAAAGAGATTGGGTGTGTTCTATGCTCCTTCCCTCAAGAAGAAAAACATGAGGATTCTGAAGGAGAGTTGGAGCTCCGTCGTTCAACTAGGAACAGAGCTGCTCCTGATAGATATGGAAAATGGGTGTGTTTTGCTCAAAAGAAATTTGATATTCTTGCAAATGTAGAGGAAGCACTTCATGGGCCTGAGTCCAAACTGTAAAAAGCAGCTATGGAGGAGGAAATGGCATCCATGAATACAAACAATGTCTGGTCTCTTGTAGAGTGTCCAAAGAACAAGAAACTAATCAGGTGTAAATGGATTTTAAAAAGAAAACTGGTCCTGATGGAAGTGTTTGCTGGTACAAAGCTCGGCTTGATGCTCAGGGGTATGCTCAAAAGTTTGGAGTTGATTATGATGAAACTTTCAGTCCTGTAATAAGGTTTGAGTCAGTCCGTGCTGTGCTAGCTCTTGCAGTGAAGCATAATTTGCAGCTTCATCATATTGATGTGGCTACTGCATTTCTGAATGGTGAGCTCAGTGAGGAAATTTATTTGACACACCCAGAAGATTTTGTATCAGAAGGCAAAGAAAATCTTGTTTGCAAATTGAATAAATATCTGTATGTACTGAAGCAGTCCCCTAAGTGTTGGAACACAGCTCTTGATGGTCATTTGAAGTAATTGGGCTTCAAACAATTCAAAAATGATGGTTGTTTCTATACCCGTGTTCGTAATAAGGGATTGTGTATCATTGCTGTGTATGTATATGACATTATTATAGCATCTGACTGTCTTGATGAGATTAATGCGGTAAAATTGTGCCTCAGTGCTAAGTACAAAATGAAAGATCTTGGTAAACTTGATAGTTTCTTAGGTGTAAGTGTGATGCAGACTAAAAATGAAGTGTTCCTAGAGCAGTCTGCTTATACTAAGGCCCTGTTGTCTAGGTTGGCATGGATAATGCAAATTCTGTTGCTACTGTTGTAGATGTTAATACAGACCTTGTAACAACTTCAGATGAAGTTGAGGAATGTGACAAAGACTTATACCAAAGTGCTGTAGGTAGTCATGTACCTGTCGACAAAAACGCGTCCTGACATCACGTTTGCTGTAAATAATGTTGCTAAATATTGTTCAAAGCCTCGTAAGAATCATTGGACGTGTGTGAAGCGAATATTTAGCTATTTGAAAGGTACTTCTGAGTTAGGTATCTCATACAGTAATTGCTCTGATAAATGTGTTGGTTATTCAGATGCGGATTGGGCTGGTGACAGAAGTGATAGAATGTCGACCTCGGGTTACTGTTTTACTTTGAGTAACTCAGTAATAACTTGGCGATCTGTCAAACAGTCCTGTGTTGCTCTCTCAACAGCTGAAGATGAATATGTTGCTCTAGCTGGTGCTGCCCAAGAGGCAATTTGGTTAAAACAACTGCTTCATGATTTTGATTTTAAAACAGGTGGCCTCATGGTTGTAAATAAAGATAACCAATCCACCATCTGTCTCGCCCAAAATCCCAAATGCCATGGTAGAAGTAAGCATATTGATATCAAATTTCATTATGTTCGTGATCTTGTAAGGAATAAGGAAATTGATCTCGTGTATTGTCCTTCGAATGATATGCTTGCTGATATATTTACTAAGTGTCTAAGTGCCGAGAAGCTCTCTAGGCTGAGAAGGAAGCTAGATGTAGTTTTATTTGAGAAGCACATTCAATGTGAGAAGGAGTGTTGAATGTTTAAATGTTCTATGTGTTCGTTCTTGAATGTGTTCGAGTGGTCTGCGACCCGTGTTCTGTATCGGGTCTCTGCTTGTGCAGAAAGACTGCGTGCGGGTTCGGAACCCAGCAATGAATACGAGCTGTTTCTCGTTTCACGCCGTGAGCTCGCACTTATCGGTAAGACCTCAACTCATTGCCCATGGACACATTCCAGGATCGTCGCATGGAGCTCACCATCATCCCTACTCTAAGAATGTTAACCTTAAGAATTTAAAAACCAATGTACTAAATGTCTATGTACTTTGTACTTGATCGGAAATAAAGATTGTTTGTTTGTATGTTTAAGGTTAATGCGTAACGCTGTGATAAATACTCTTGTAACAAAATGTGTTTAGAATCTGCTAGTGGTAGAGAACCATTTTCTCAACGCGTTCTCTGGTTCCGGTCCCATTCTTGTGCCTGCCGTCGCTATGTATGTTGTTAAGACTAGCAGTTGCAACTCTACGGTATTTTATATCACGAATTCGCTTACCTCTATTAGGCTTGGTCTTCAGTCAGCGGTGCTTCCTGTAACGAATGGATGTCTTCAAACCGTGCACAATGCGAACAGGACAACCACCAACAGTGACACACAACCTCTATTAATGTGACAATTATCCCTATTATGGTGTTAGTTACTGAATCTACTAAGCCAAATATTCAACGAGTACAGATCTACACGACAACGACTACTTCTAAATTACAACCGGCAATTCAACCTGCACCTGAGCCTTTTCTTGCTCACACTAACTCGGTCCCGACACCCTACACGGCCGAGCTCAACCCACAACTGAACCTGCTGCCTCAGTACCCCTCACTCAAGCCAAGGCGTCTCCGTTGAGGTGCCAAGTACTAATTTATACAATATACCACATCTCCACGTGATTTTAAAATCACAATACTTTAGATGCATTATTTACTGCTACGGAGTCGACATTTTGCTACTACCTTAACTACCATAATCTATCTAAATCTAAATGATAAATTAGACATCTAAACTGTAACGTAGTCGGTGATCCAGGCGGGAGGTCTTCTATCTCTCTTCATCCGTTGTGGTTCATTCCCACCCCCACTTTGTTCAACCTTCATTTGTTTCTCTTAGAACGGTGACAGCCCCCCTCTCTCACTCATAGCTTCTTCGTCTCGGGGTAAAAGAGGAACTATTGATCGTACGTCAAGTACGTGTCTTGGCACCCCATCCACTTCATTTGTATTTGATGAGGTCACTCCTGTTACCATCCCTCTGCCCCACTGTATAGTGCAATTTGCATTAGGTGGTTTTACCCACACTTCTTCTCCTGCTCGTATTGCCGAATCATTATGTTGGCCTCCTTCTACTCTTGTCGGATGTACTGACGGATACCTCCATTCGTACTTGTACACCGAGCGTTGAGGCACAGACAGCTCATCTTGTCCAGATCTAGGCGTGCTATTGTACCAATACACAGCCTCAATTGGCAAAATTCTTCCTCTTTCTGCGATTGCTTTCACCGTTCGTTGGTGCCATTCCACTATTCCATTTCCTGTAGGTCGGTACGCAGCTCTAAACACTCTTTCAACATTCCACTCTCACAGCATATTTGCTAACATTTGAGACCGGAAAACTGTACTGTTATGCATTTATAACTCGTCGACTGGGCCCCTTTCCAAGAAAATATTGGTTAATTCTGTGACGAAGCATTGCGTGTTTTCTCTTCCCAGTTCTCGCCACACCGCAAAGCGTCCTGGACCGCAATCAACCATAGATAAATAGGGTCGTCCTCTATAATGCGTGACGTCGATGGCCAAGTGGCGCCAATTGTTTTTCACGCTTACTTCTCCTGTTTCGTGCTTCAAAGAAGCAGGATCAGTTGACTGACATCGTTCACACGCTCTCATAATTCTTTTCACTTCCTCTCGTGAAACATTCGGATCCATTTTCCTGGCTAAGTACAGGGTTCTATCGACTCCAACGTGGTGTTTATTGTGCACCTCTATTATATTCGTGTATGCACTAGAACAAACCTGTTCATGCTCGTCGATATCGTTGCCGCCTACTTCGAGCCCGCACAGCCATCTTTTCTTCACCCAAGTTAACACGTCCGCTTTATTCTTATCAGTAGGTACTAGTGAAACCTGGATTTTTAGTCCAAACTCAATCATCATTTCTCTAAGGTTTCCCAGCCTTCGTTTAATGAGCATTTCCGAGGCGCCTTTCGTGTGGACGCGCTTCTCGGCGCTAACGCCAGATTGCAGCCACGCTGCCACAGTTGCGGAATCAATTCTGAACTCTATTGAGGTCATACCCCACTTAAGTGCAAAGTTCACCCCCTTTAACACTGCTTCCAACTCTGCAACATTGATATGACTGAAATCTTCTTTGTTTCTGAGCCACGTAGCATCTTCAATGGCCTTGCCATTTATTTTTAACATCACTCCGAGCGCGATTTTACTTGCGTCCGTCCATACCACTCCATGCTGGACATCGGGCACCGACCACCTTCCTCTTACTGGGTCTTCTACTTTTACTCTTTCAATTACTTCCCTAATCATAGACATTGCATGTTCGCCTACGAAGTCTTCACAGTGCGATCCTTCGGCACTTCTTTTAATGTAACTACAGGCGACTCGTAGCCACCCCGCTATAGGGTACTGCCCCACCAGTGTCCCGCAGGCTGAAAACAACTCCCTTCTGGTGAACGTATCGGTGATTTCCAGTATTTTATTGCTTCTGTGAAACATAAGCTCCTCTCCAACTTTTGACAACCGCAGCCCTAGCACTGCCCCTCCATCGAGCGCTTCCGGTGTTTTCGTTATCAACCTAAATTTGTTAAGGTGGCTGACTACTTCTGTAACTGAAACTTTGGTTTCACCAACGAGGATATCATCGATATACGAGCTGATGGCGTTTCTAATTGTCTCATATATGCTCAACACGTGCTTCAACTCTTTCGACATAATGCGTGGTGCAGAATTCAGTCCGAAACCTAAGCGCGTAAGGCAGACCGTTTGCGTTTTATATTTTACTAACTGGTAGCACCAAAGTTCCTTATTAACTCTTAATTGCAAATAAACTGATTTCAGGTCTACTATTGACATGTTTTTGCTCGTACGACGCCATTTGCGTAATGTCTCGTCGCAGCAATCAATCACATTATCACCAGTATGGCACGCAGCATTCGTATTGAGTTCACGAAAATCCAACACTGGCCTTACTTTGTTCTTTATTGGCTGTTCTACTGCCATCATCGCGAGAATACCTGTATCGACAGTTTCTTCCCACGGTAGAAGAATACCTTCTGTAATCCACCTGTCAATTTCCTTTTCGAACTCTTCTTTTTTTGCCCCTGTTAGAATCCCTTCATAACAACTTACTCTGTTACGTCATGCAACGGGTTGATCATTCTTTCAACGCCACTTCACTGTCCAATACTCCTTATTAAATTCTGCATTAAAGTCTGAGTCATCAATGACTAACTGCCCTTGCACTTCCTCTTTCTTCGTGGCTTACTCTATTGCTGGGCACGCCATTTCTACCCTCTCTGAGCCAAATTCCACTTTCCCGCACTTAACTGACACGCCACCAAGCCTGTCGATGACGTGAGTTCCAAGTACTACATCCACGCCTTCCACCAGCCGGTCCGATACCACAGCTTTCGTAACCACCGGCACTTCTCCTTTCTCTACTATCTTCACACGATTTGCTACTTTACACTTCACTTTTCGACCATCAAAAGCACTGATGCTCGCATCACCATCATATTGAGCTATGTACTTAGAATGGACGACCGTCATGGTGCATCCTGTGTCTACCAATGCCATTGCAGGCTCTTTGTTAATTAATACTTCAACAATTGGTAACCTTCCTCCACACGCCTGCACCTCGGCAGGATAACTGCAGGCGCAATAGTTATCCCTCACTCATTTCCCCAAGTTTGCTCCTGACACTTACTGGCAATATGACCGAACTTGTTGCATTTAAAACATCTCGCCACTTGCTCGTTATAATTCCTGATCATATGAGGTCCTCCACACCGAAAGTATTGTCTCCTGAACTGGCCGCTGCCGGCTTTACTCTGCCTTTCTCTCATTGCTTCCCCAACCGCCACGGTGGCTGTGCCGTCTCGCTGATTGGTAGTTAGAATTCTAGCTTGAGCAATCAATTCACTAATTTCCTGTTTCAACACAATGGGTAACCGCTTCAGGTCAACTCTAATATGATCTGGGAATCCTTTGATAAAGGACAGCTTAATTGCTCTTTCTAACCCTGTTTCACCATGCATCGCCAACCTCGCCAAGCGTTTAAGTTCATTAGCAAATACATCTACAGGTTCTCCAGCCCACTTCATGATGAGATGTTTATCACATGCAATAAAAGGATCGTCAGCAAAGGCAATCTGCAATTTCTCCTTGATTTTATCTGCACTTGCTTTGTCCCCGTCACTCAACTCTATATATAATGCAAGCGCATCACCATCTAGATACAATGGGATAAACATAGCTAAATCAGATACTTTCTGTAGTCGAGCAACCAAGGTGATTTTCTCTAACCTGTCATCACATCACTTTCGCTAGTAAATGGCTTGATAAAATCTCTTGAAATACCACTCGCCATTTTGTAATATGCCTAGATAGCTTGTTGTTAAGACTAGCAGTTGTAACTCTACGGTATTTTATAGCACGAATTCGCTTACCTTTATTAGGCTTGGTCTTCAGTCAGCGGTGTTTCCCGTAACGAATGTATGTACCTCCATTAATGTGACAATTATCCCTATTATGGTGAACTGAATCTACTTAGCCAAATATTCTACGAATACAGATCTGTAAAGTTTGGTTGTGCTGGGGGAATTTTAAGCAACCAACTTTTACAAAACCTAATCTATTAGCCCGTGTGACCTTACTCAAGGAGAATAAAAGAACTCATCACAAGAACTCAGCTTGATATTCACGGAAGTTGGCACGAGAAATAGCTTGAGGATCTTCTTGGGAAGATTGAGCCAGTCCAGAGCTTCCAGATGATGGTTAGGCCAGTCCAGCTTCAGGGATGAATGGCCAGTCCAGAACTATAGTGACTGTGGCTTGAGATGTTGCACGAGTACAGTAGGTGCAGTATGTGGCGTATAAGTGTACGAGTGCAGCGGGTATAGTATAGTGTTGTACGTAGGTAAGTAAGTGGGTGGTAGACGGTCCCCCAAATTCTGCACGTAACGTGAAGTGATGAGTACGTATACACGGATCATAACCACATCATAAGTCCCATTGACAATTCCCAAAATATGCCAGGATAAAGTGCAGAAGGCAGTACTGGTTAACAATTGTTCAGTAACCAGTTCACCATTTAGTAAAGTTCTTGGTTTCACATTCTTACAGTGAGGTAGGAGTTTATTAAATTGATTTTATAAGTCATTGATAGAAGCAGAAATAATTAAATTATATCCTTGGCATAAGTCTGAAGGATTTGCATTGTTTTTTTTTTGGAAACCAATTTTAGCAACATGAATCAGGAAAATTAACATTTGATAAAAAAGGTCATTCTTAGCCTTTCAATGTTCATAAATCTGAATTAAGTAATGACCACAAAATAATTGAGTTTAGACCTTCAAAGCCGTAGCTTTTATGTTTGTAAAAATATTAATACAGAGTTTTTCCACATATAAAAGAAACACATAATAATTAAGGTGACAAAATTAAGGATACATGATATAAGCTTCATAATTTTGCATCAACTAGTCAACAGAGTCTGGTCTTTCTAGTCAACAGAGTCTAGTTTTCTAATCTCTGATGCATAAGAGTAAAAATATCTTGAGCACACATATCTAAAAATAGAATGATTTTATGAAAATCTACACCTGAGGAAATTGCAGGCTAGACTTATAACTGTCTTTAGGATCGACCTGTTCATATGAGGTCCTTTGAGAATAGTAATGGACACAATGTTTGAGAAAAATATTGAATCACTTATTACAGCACAGTTACTGATTTATCACAGTTGTCCAATAGAAACAATTCCTAAAAACTTGTCTTGTTGTAATAACTCACGGTGAAGAAACAAACACTTGAAAAATCTAAACATACACCAAAGAACGCAGATACACTGGCAAGTTAAACACAAAAATTAAGACAAGTTTAAAATACTTAAAACATAGTATGCTCACCTCCACTAGCACAAAACGGATTCAAGATAGCAACAAAATCAGTGGCGTGGGATCAGGTATATATAGTAATGCGGACCAGAAACGAGGGTAGGATCCACGAATGTTGCCAGCCTAATAGTCCTTTGTTTTTTGGAACCCTCAGATCTAATTATTTAATATAAATAAAATATATCCATGGGTTGTCACTAACCTTGTTAAAAAGACTAAAAATAAGGCTACAATTCTGTAATAATTATTACGACAATCTCTAGTGAGATTAATGAGATAAATGCTAACTTATATTTAATGAGATAAATGCTAACATATATTTAAGGAGATAAATGCTAACTTATATTTTAACGTGCTATTACAGAGATATGAATGGTACATTGAGTGATACCGTTCATGCTACAGATCTTCACGACAACGACTACTTCCAAATTACAACCGGTAATTCAACCTGCATCTGAGCCTTTTCTTGCTCACACTAACACGGTCCCGACACCCTACACGGCCGAGCTTAACCCACAACTGAATATGCTGCCGCAGTACCCCTCACTCAAGCCAAGGCGTCTCCGTTGAAGTGCCAAGTATTAATTTATACATTATGTCACAATGTAAACATTGGTATCTGTACTATAACCAAAACTGTGTTCACTGAAATAAACCTGGTTAGCGTAATCGCGCCCCAGTGGTTTTTCTTACCTTCTAACAAGTTTGACAGTCTTGAAAGCGTTGTGCAGGCTGATGCCTACTTCAGCGCTGTAATTATCCCCTAACGAATAATCTATGCGTGGAGGTTTTAACCATTCTACGATGGGCAATTCTGCATCTCTCCCATAGTACAAGAAGTACAGAACTTCCTCAATTACACTCTGAAAACTTGTATTTAGCGCTAAACATGCATATGGTAATGCTTCATTCCAAGTCGAGCGATCATTTGCCGCTAAGTAAGACAGTACTCTTTTTATATTTTGGTTTTGTCTTTCCGTAGCACCATTGGACTGGCGATGGTAGGCTGTCGTATTATGCCATTTGATTTTCAATTTCTTGCACACATCTCTGAATAATGCTGAAGTAAATTCCGTTCCTCTGTCAGATATTAATTCTTTGACGGGTCCGTACGTCGTGACATTTTGTTAAAGAACGTGTAACCTCCTCTGTTGTCTTGCTTTCGAGGGGATATGCTGCGACATATCTGCTGAAATGATCAACTATGGTTATGATATATCGGTGACCCTCATGTGATGGGGTCATTTCGATTAACACGTTGCCTTCGATTGCCTGGCCGGTGTAAATCTTCACTTTGTACATATTATTACTAGAAGGTACTATAAAATTTACAGAACCTAACCCAAGTGGCCCACATACTTCGGAGTCAACGTGTTAAATCAACACCTACTCTGTCAAGAGGCTTGTTTATGTCTTGAAAGCTTCCGTTTTCCACGATAATCCAATTATTTATTTTTCGCTTCTGACATTACAAACAAGTGTCCACAAATTTATGAACGTCTCTCGTCATATTAGGCCAATACGCAAATTCAAGCAATCTTTTCCATGTTTTGTTACGACCCGCATGCGCTTCTGCATTCCCATTATGAGCCAGTGTGAGTGCTGCTTCTCTCAACGTCTCGGGTACCACGATCAGCTGTTTCGTCCTGTCCGATTTCTTATTCATTTTCCTGTAGTATGCAACTCCTTCCTCTGTGTAGACGTTCAGGTTCAACGCTAGGGCTGGCACTGTGCTTGTCTCCCCTTTCTTCTCAAGATACCACAGAACAGGTCCCCATACTGAATCCTTGTCCTGCTCTTTCTTTTCATTTTCTTTGTCCATTTACTGTTCTGCATTTTCTACATTTGGTGGTTCAGTTAGGCCTGCCGTGAAGAGCACTGTCCCTTTGCCTATGGTGCTGCTGTCCTTGGGCTCGGGAATGTTGCGGGACAGCGCGTCTGGCACGACGTTCTGAGCGCCTGGGCGGTACACTACGTCATAATCGTACTGAGAGAGCGTTAGAGCCCATCTCATTATAGGGTTGTTTTTCGTCGCTTTGTTCTTGAACAAATATTTCAATGCTGTGTGATCAGTAATGATCACAAATTTGTCGCCATACAAATACGGTGCAAAATGATTCATTGCTGCCACAACTGCTAATCCTTCTCCATCAGTGATAGAATACCTCCTCTCAGAATCATTAAATTTCTTGCTGAAATAACCGATTGGCTGCTCTTGATTGTCCGTCTTCTGCAGTAGTACTGCCCCACAACCTTCATCTGAAGCGTCACAACTCAAGTAATATGTCTCATTCAGCGCTGGTTTTCTCAGCACCGTTGCTTCCATTAATCGTTGGTTTAGTTCCGTGAAAGCTTCTTGTTGTTCGTCATCCCATTTGAACTTTGTACACTTTGTGTACCTCTTGTAGTTTGTAGTTTGTAGTTGCTGTAGCTACAAATGATCGAACCTTCCGCACAGTGCTGGGCCTTGGATAGTTCCGAATTGCGCTTACGTTCTTCGGGTTGGGCATTATTCCCTCGCGACTGATGCAGCATCCCAGGTATTACACCTACCTCTGAGCGAACTTACATTTCTTTAGACCTATTTTGATGCCTGCTTCTTGAAATTGGTGTAGCACTTCCCGTAGGTTTTCTAAGTGGCTCTCAAAGCTCATGGAACTGACGCATACATCATCTTAATAAATCGCAGCGAACTTTCCCAGTTGTTTCTTCAGTACATGACTGATTATTCATTGATATACTGATGTGGCGCACTTCAGTCCCATTGGAAGTCGAGAGTTCTTGGTTTTGAATGCGGTGTACTGCTTGGTTCCGTCTTCGAGTTCCACTTGATGGAAAGCTGATTTAGCATCGACTACGGAATAGTATTCCTTTCCAGCAACTTTCTCCAGCATCTCCACTATGTTCGGGATTGGAAAATGTTCGTTGACGACTCGTTCATTAATTGTTCGAAGATCCAGACGAATGCAATGCCCTCCACCTGGCTTCCTTACCAACACTAGAGGACTGCTCCATACGCTAGTGCTCTCTTGTATAACTCCGCTTTTCACCATCTCCTGGACTTTAGTTTCAATTATTTCTTGATTTGCGTAGGGAATTTGCCATTGTTTAGTTTGAATGCGTTTATAATCACTCAATAGGGTTTTATACTTCACGTCTTTTACGTGTCCAATGTCACTGTCGTTTGCACCCACTATACTGTGGTGTTCTTTTAACAGTTCTCTCACTTGTCGTTCTTCTTGTTCTTCATCTAAGTAACTCAAATCTAATTCATTGATCTGTCGGATACGTTCCTCTTTACGAGCGTCCTCGAGACTGTTGTTTACATCGTCGACATCTACCCCACTTCCTTCGTTTGCGCTGAGAGGGTGGCATCTCGCAATCATGCTGCCCTCAAGTAGCTTCGCATGGTTTGTGTACGGGTGCAAGTAAGGTATACACACATGTGCGTTTTGAACCTTCGCCACTGTCGCACCCACATACGCAGCCCACGGCTAGCTGGGTTCGATTTCCACGTTCTTTCAATTGTGTCGTTCGTCTGTACGACATTTCACTAACGTTTGTGCCCGTAGCAGCAAGTTTTTATCCTCTGCTATGTGCACGGCACTTTCATTTTTATTCACAACGAAAATCTTTGGTGCCTTCTCTCCAGGTTTAGAAAAGAGTTTCATTCGTGTTCCAAATAATTGTACATTGTGTCCTGCGAGGTCAATTTTTACTATCGCTTTAGTTAATACTTCCATATCTAGCAACATTTCACTAGGGAATGCATCGTCTCGTACAATGTAGTATTGTTGCATAATAAATTTGCCGCCAAAGTTGAGTTTTTGCTTTATCTTTCCAATCACATGTACTGGCTTCTCTCTTAGTGTTTTGAGCTTCATTGTTGTACCCTCAATCTTCACCACTCCAAGTCGTGCAATCGTTCTCTCCTTGATAAGAGATACAGATGCTCCAGTGTCCAGCAACGCTGTAACACAACTTCCATTTACTCGAAGATTGATGCTGGGATTGATAAGTGACTTCGACGGTTTCTGTTAGTTTTTCGGCTGATGCGGATTGTTTCTACAATCTTTTCTAGTGTGACCTATGCTCTCACAGCTTAGACACGGTGGTGGCACAATTTTGAACGGTGAAATATCAATATGTGCAGACTTCATTCCTCCTTCTCGTTGTCGTGTGTCCACCACTCGTCGACTTTGATACCTGTAATCTTGGAATCTGTGTTGTTTGGGCTGCTCATTTCTACGCCAATTGTAGGGAGACAGGTGTTTTCTACTGTACGGTGCACTCCTGGCAGTATAAACCTGTTTCACAGGCTCCCTGTACACCATCGGCTCAGTTCGTGACATCCTGTTATCGCATGCCTGCACTACATGTGGCACCGTCACCAGTTTCCTTTTCTCCATTTCATAGCCATCTCCTTGATGTCGCTGACTGTTCTGGGTCTCGCATCCCTTCTGAAACCCCTTGATACTTCTGAATTTAAGCCCAACCATATTAAATCTACCAAAATGAGTTCTGCTCCGTCGCCATATTTGGCTCTAAACGCAGCTTCGCTTCTTGCAACATAAGTAATAAAACTCTCCTTTTCACCTTGTTTTTCGGTGATCATTGTGAATAAACATTTCGTAGGGTGTTCAGTTACTTCACAGGTATCGCGTGACCATTCAAGGGTTTCCTGTAGATTATTGAATGAATCATAAACGTCGTCAAATTCCCCGCATAACTCCTCCTCTAGTGAAGACTAGAAAGCCTTTAATTGCTCTCTTTCATTAAGATGATCGCTTGCTCTCCTCAGTCTAGTGGCAAATGCTTCTCATTGTCACCCTTCTTGACCTTTGTTCTCATCACGTTGATGCAATTTTGAACGGCTGACATGTCCACTCTCTGATGTTCAACCACAACTTCATTGCCTGCACTCCCATTCCCGTTCACATTCGCGTGACGCGGCATTTTGAAAGAGACCAATTAGCTTTCACAACTTTTCCACATAAATAAATTTGATACCTGGAATATTCTATGTTAACACACGTCACTTCTTGTACTGGCCTTTACTTAAATGCTTATGAAATGCACGCTGTTGGCTCTGACTTCTATTGCTGTGGCAAAACGTGCTCTCTCTCTACATGGTCACAGGATAAATACTCAATAATTACGAGCATTAATTGAATTCTTACAAGATGAATGTATCACATACACATTTTACGTTAATTGAATGCAATCAATTTTCATAACGAGAGAAAGACGTCGCAAATTGGAAAAATTCAACCCCCGTGGCATGAATACTATATTATGCATTAGTGAGGCCAACACAAGAAGAGTATAAACCCAATTAATAAGCTTAAAATTTACTTGAAAAACATACGGAAAAATACATGAAAAACACATAAATTTGTTATAATCAAAGTAGCCTTATTTCCTTAAACCGACCAATTCCACTCACAATCATTATTTAAATCACACAATGCCGAGTGGTTGCGAAATTGAAACAGTTCCATCTAACAACACATCCTAAGTACACGCGGAAACGACAAATTCACTGAGAGAGCACTCCAGTCCTAGAGAGCACTCCAGTCCAGTAACCCTCACGACACAGCCGCGAATGGTCGTGCGAGATAGGTGCTCAAGTACGTGAAGTGTAAGAGTTCTATCTTACGAAA